>JASNJN010000331.1:0-16520 GCA_030180075.1 Mikrocytos mackini | reverse complement strand
TCTTCGTTTGAGAAACTTTTCTAGAAAAACTCCGATTTTGATATTTATTCTACGTTACATGGAAAAATTGAATTTCGGAAAATTTTCATTACATAACACATAAATTTATTTTATATTACTTTGAAAACGTTTATGGCAAATTGTAGGATAGATATAGATAATATCTAAAAGAAACGGAATTTTAAAGGATTGGGGTATATTTTAAAGTCGTATGAGGCACACACAAGATTTTGAGGCAAACACACATTTTTGAGGCAATTTACACATTTTTGAGGCAATTTACACACTTTTGAGGCAGATTCAATTGTAGCCAAAATTGAGGTTGTTATAAAAATTTCAAAATTTTTAATGATAATAAACCTATATAAAAATACATTTTAAATTTGTCGCTACCCGACCATTTTAAACCCTAGAAGCCACCCAACGAGTTTGATAATATCCGGCTAATTACTTAGGACATGATATCTTTACTTATTGTTTGGATTCTACTTTAACTGTATTGGAAGATAAACCAAGTTTGTTATGGTCATATCTGCATTTTGAATTGGGGAAACGACTGGAATAATGCTGATTTGAATGTCTAATCACTGATTCACCGAGTGTGCATGCGTTTTTAGTTTTGGTAATAAGTGAGGGTAGGAAAATATATGACGAAAAATCGGTAAATATATGATTATATATGATTTTGTCAAAATCTCATTATAATTTCGAATTTTCAATAAAATAAAATATATGAATTCCTTCAAATCGGCGATATTATAGGTGGAAATTTTCCAGAAATTTGGTAAAAATATATGATTTTTACCAAATCACATATTTTCCGACCCCTACTAATAAGGAATGACAACTCACATGAAAGTTTACTATACTTAACAGTTGGACTAGTTTTTACAATTGGTGATATTACGAAAGTTTAGCTTTGGAGGTTCCGGCATTCTTTTATAATATGAAGGTTCTTTATCTTTCTGTAACGGGTGTTGATCAATTAAATGATTTCCAAGTTTACCTTTTTAAAGACTTGCTACAGAGAAAGATATTACAGAATATATATTGAGGACTATCCTGACCATTGAAATTGGGGAATCCATATTTTAAGAAATCTTCTTTTTATTGTCTAATTCTTTCCTTTTTAGTTATTTATTGAAAAATTAAAATCTAAATAAAAGTTATTTTAAAATAGAAATTAAAAAAATAAATATTGAGGCATTTGCATCGATGTTGTAATTTATTACAAAATTTATTTTTCTCCCATGGCCCCACACTTTACGACCCCTGCTTAATCAAAGAAACTCATTAAAAATCCATATAAATCTTCACATTAAATTATTTAGTTTACTTGAAACATATTCTTTTAAATTTTCTATAACAGAATCTTTTTTAACTCCTATTTCAGCGCTTATCAACAAGTGTTGGTTCTGAACAGCCTCTTTGATGACCTCCAAACTTACCTCTTGTATTTCTCCTCCTAAAATTATTTCGTCGATAATGAAGTTACTGAGTTCAAAGTTCATTACAACATCCAACTCCTTAACATCCACAAACACTACATCAAGAGCATCAACAACCAGATTTAACACGTTCATATTCAGGAGCTCGTTATCATATGCGTCCTGCAGGATGCAGAAGTACAGGCCTGCGTATTTCTTGTACACTATTATAAACTCACGATTCTCGGTTGGATTGAGCTTCAATGTTCTTGAATTGATAGAGATAAAGTTGCTGTGCTGTCTTTTCTTCTCCATGATTTTCGAAATCATTGTCTCGACAATCTGGTTCTTGTTGTTCTGTGTATAGTTCGAATACCACTTTGTTATCCTTAGTCGCTTGGCTATGTTGAAAGATATTAGACAATGGATCATTTTGTTAATTTTTTAATTTTGAAATGGAAATTTTGTGGGTGCTGACTTCTTACTGTACTAACACCAACATAACTACATCTTGCTCCATAATTACATGCCAGTAACCACTCCAGGCAAAATGTGTTGAAAATAATAGTTATTTTGGTTTTAGTTTTTCAAAAGTTAACTTTTTATTTCACAAAAAACACTTATGCATGCCAATAGATTTAAAAGCAGCCGACAGTACATTTGAAAGCAACATCGATCAAGATTACGACAGAAGTACTTCGAAAAAGAAGATTCTAATCAGTATTGCCATACTCATTCTTGGAATTCTTGGCTACATCTGTTATGTTCTCTTCAGAAACTATTCCAACATAGAAAAGGTTAAAGTTGAACTCCAGAGTGTTGACGTAGTCTCTTTTTGCGAAAACGGAATCGAATTAAAGGTAGTATTAAGTTACGAACATGATTTAGACATAGGATTATCAATCGCCCTCGAAGACTTAAGCTTCCAGTTGTTTTCCAAAGGAAAGTACGCCCAAACAGGATCCATAAAACTAGTTTCCCCGCTCAAATTGGCCTCCAAGAAAGCGTTAAAGGAAATTCTCATAAATATTCGACTGGACAACTTCGACTTAATCCAGGACTTCATAACAAATTTAATGTCAAACTTCTCGTTCTTCGTGAAGTTTAGCTTAAAGACAAAGTTCGATATTATATTCTATCTAGCCAGCTTTATCAGGGTTCCATACGAATATAGCTTCAACTACAGCGGAATAATTTCGGTCTTCAATAGAAAGTTTATTTACCTCAACGATAAACTTATTTACCAGAAGAAGAAGTCAGGCAGTAGCTCAACGAAGGTTGACTACGATGTGGGAATTTCGAAGGTGTTGTTTAGCGTATGCAAGCTAATTAAAGACATCCCATTTTATTTTAGCCTCCCCAAATTGAGCATTGATGTGTTCGGGTGGAGTCCTGACACAAAGAACTTCGATAGACTGGTTCAAAAGTTTGCGATAACAGAGCTATCCATGGATAAAGGGAACTTCTGTTTAAAAGGCTGGACAAAACTGTTAAACGCCGATATCTTCGCATTAGGTAGCTTCTACAAATATTTCAAAAGCGTTGGCTATTTTAGTATTAAAGCCAAGCTTAGCTCAGACAACGACGCGCGCGAGATATCATTTTGCCCTTATCTCGTCGATAACCTAAGAAACAGAGAGTTCACAATTAGCATCGTGAAAAAGCTGAAGGTGGTTGAAGAATAAACCATATATTGTACATTAATTAAACTAGCAGTTTGTAAATAGTGTTAATCTCACAATCGTTGTACCCGTTTGTTTAATGTAAACTAATAAAGGCAATTTACTGCAACCTAGAGTATTAATTAAATAGCTTCTTATAACTTTCCTGGCTATCTCTTATAACTTCGTATGCCAATTCCTTCCCTTTCATTACACCGCCCAATTTTATCGAATTCCTTTTCTTTCCCTCAAATGTTTTGTATTCGATCAGGAAATCCAATATAGTAGCCTCTGTTCCAGGCAACTCCTTCTCGAGGTCTTCCCCATTGTTTATTCTGTCGGCGAGAGGGTCGTCAGTTCTTATTGCGATGACTTTCCAGTCGGCTTCGCCTTGGTCTTCCATGGCTATTATACCAATAATCTTAACCTCAGCAACAGTCCCACTTTCCATTCTTCTACAGCCTATTTCGATGACATCAAGAGGATCGTCGTCTCCTTTTGCATTTATATGCTTGTCTATGATTCCAGGATCTTCGAACGTTTGGGGGAATGCGCCGTAGTTGAACATAAGGTTGCCGTATTTGTAAACCCGCAGTGAACCGTCCTTGTTCTTATCCTGTTTTATAGGAGAGTGTTCCTCGTGGATGTCAAGCTCAAATTTACGCCTTGTAAATTTAGGGATCTCAGTAATCATGTTGTACGTTTTCGCGCTCTCATCAACGATAAGTGGGATTTTCCTGAAAGAATCCGTTTTCTCCTGTGATGCAGCATCTTTCACAAAAACCCTGTATTTATCTGTGTTGATATCGCCTTCGAATTCGGCAGAATAGGCTGTGTTGATAGTCATTCTTTTGTTTTAGATTTTTAATTTTTTCGAATGAAGACACCAAACTTTATAGCCAATGAGGAATTGCCCGATTTAAACACAGGGTGTATACTGAACACATTCAAAGATGTTGGAATTCTTAACGATGATGCAAAGACCTTTGAGGTTTCGTACGGAACAACAATCATTGGTTTGGTTTATGAGGGCGGTGTTCTGCTTGCATGTGACTCTAGAACATCATCGGGTGCTTACATTCCCTCCAGATGCACCAACAAAATTAGAAGGATAACGCCTAGCGTTTATACGTGTGTATCAGGTGTAGCAGCACATTCACAGTTTATCGTAGACTTGACTCGCAACAGTATGAACACCCTAATGTTAGATATGAAGACTGGCAGTGTACCTCCAATCAGCGCTGCGTACAAAATGAAAAACACATTATTCACATACAAAGAAGCTCTTAAAGCCGGGTTTATTATAGGAGGGTACAACTTTGGCGAAAAGAAGGGAGAAATATTTCAGGTATGCCCGGGTGGAAGCTTAATAGATAAAGAAAGGTTTTTGACGGCAGGGAGCGGTTCTATATTTGTCACGGGATTCGCCGAAGCTAACTACAGAAGTGACTTTACGAAAGACGAAGCTAAGGAGTTTCTTAAGGATTGTATTCGAACAGCAATGAAATACGACTCGGCTAGCGGTGGATTGATAAGAATAGTGGACATTAATGATAAAGAAACTACGGAAGATATAATTACCCTTTAATGTATTCAGTTATTGAAATAATTTATACTAAACTTTATAACCAACACTATTTTATAAAATAATAGTTCTTATAATTTGTAGACAGTCTTATTTATTTACTTATTTTATTTTTCTCTTTTCTCATGAAATATTTAAAAACCTCCTCAATTAAGACAACGGGGAATGAAAAAACTATCACCCTTTTCCATTGATCTAAACTAAGCGGGACTAACCCGAAAACAGCTTGTAGTGTTGCGTTATGTAGGATAAGGAAGTGTAGTCCCATGCTAATGAATACCGAAAACACCAAAAACCAGTTTGCAAATATTCCCACAGAGAAAAGTGATTCTGTATCAGAAAGGGCGTTGAAAGCATTGAACATTTCTATGGTAACTAGTACGCTCAAACTCAATGTGTTCGCTGTGTTCTTACTTATTTCTGCGCATACTCCTTCCTGGTTAGACTCGCTGCATGAAAAGTGTTTCTGCAAACTATTTAAGTCGTATCCTTTTGTTCTGAAGTGATCGATGTAAATACCTACTGTTGCAATACCTATATATACCCCGACCAATAGGAATCTGAATAGTTCCTTTCTTCCAACAAGGCTTTCATTTCTTTTTCTGGGCTTTTCTTTCATCAGTCTCGGTGTCTTCTTGTTAAATGAGAGTGCAGTTGCAGGAAGCCCGTCTGTTACTAAGTTAACCCAAAGTAACTGTATTGGCTTGAATATCGAAGGAAGCCCAAGTAAGTTGGCGAGGAATATTATCAGCACTTCTCCGATATTTGAGCTTATAAGGTATCTCACAAATAGTTTCATGTTGTTGTATATTAGTCTACCTTCTTCGACAGCATCTACGATACTGTTGAAATTATCATTCAACAAAACCATGTCGGACGCTTCTCTAGCCACTTCAGTTCCACTTCCGACTGCGATCCCTATATCTGATCTTTTTAACGCGGGGGCATCATTTACTCCGTCACCTGTCATAGCCACGACATAGTTTTGTTGTTGAAGAAGCTTAACCAACTCGAATTTGTGTTTTGGCTCTACCCTGGACAACAGCTTGATTTGGTTTATATCCTTTCCATGGTTTACTACCAATGATTCTTTTCCATTGATGACCTTCGATTTGAAGAACTCTGTCCCGTTCATTATCTCACTGCTAATTTCTTTATTGACTAGTCCTATCTGCTTGGAGATAGAAGTCGCAGTAACTTTGTTGTCCCCAGTCAACACAACCACTCTTATACCGGCTTCTCTGCACTTTTCAAGAGACTCCTTTATTCCTGGGCGTGGTGGATCCTGCATAGCCGCTAAACCCGTGAAGGTAAGGCCTGTTTCAAGCTTCCCGAAGTCTTTACTCGTCGCCATGCCTCCAAACGACAGCTTTATGATATCGTCCTTTTCCTTATCGGACACATTTCTGTATGCAAAGGCGATGCACCTTAACCCAGTGCTCATGAAGTCTTCATTTATTTGCGCTAGTATTTTTTCTTTTGCATTGTCTGTCAACGACGAGCATCTTTCAATTATTTCCTCAGGGGCTCCTTTCACCATCAACAAGTTTTCCGATTTCTTCCTCCCGGTTACTATAGTCTCAGCCAAAACAGACATGGATTTTCTTTCGCGGTTAAATTCTTGTGTGGTTAACTTTCTGTATTTTGTATTCAAGATTTCTTCCCCAGGAAACATGGTGTTGGAAAATCTTTCGTTGAACCTTAGATACACTTTTTCATGCATGGTTTTTAGCGCGGCTTCTGTCGGCTCTCCTATACCTAGAGCGACTTTCCCTTTCTTTATCTCTAGTTTCGCGTCATTACATAAGCTGGCCATTTCCGACGTAAATGTTATCCTATCTTTATTAGCCTCTAAGTAGCTATTTGTTGTTTTGTATTCTGAAGTTTCCAGATTATCGAATGAATAATCATTCCCTTCCATGTGTATCCCTACAAGTTTATTCGCCTTGTTATTTACCACGAAGTATTTTACCGCCATCTTGTTCGTCGTAAGAGTCCCGGTCTTGTCACTGCAGATCACGGATGTACAGCCCAAAGTTTCAGCTGAAGGAAGGTTGCGAACTAATGCTTTCTTCTTAGCCATCCTCTGAGCGCCGAGACCCAAGCAGGTAGTGACAACGGCCGGTAGTCCCTCTGGTATCGCGGCCACGGCAAGTGCAACTGCCATTTTGAAGTAGTGGATACTGCCTTTGAGGAAATTTCCTTTAAATTCCGGGTCTGAGAAATGTTTAATGTTTATAGCCCAAACAAACAGGCATGTGAACAGTACTCCTTTGCTCAGCTGTTGAGCGAACTCATCAAGTTTGGCCTGTAGGGGTGTTTTTAATGTGTTCTCTTCCAATAGGGACGACTTCACTTTCCCTAACTCTGTTTTATGGCCAACTCGGGCCACCATGACCCGAGCGGACCCTCGAACGACGAGCGAGCCAGCAAAGACTTCGTTGCATTTGTCTTGTGCTACAATATCCAAAGTCTGTTTCTTGGTAAGTTTCATTGTTCTGTTATTCTTCTCAACTGGCTTGGTTTCCCCTGTCAATAAAGACTCATCTATTGCCAGACTTCCACTTTCTATTTCGACGACTCTGCAGTCCGCCGGGATTTTCATCCCAGCTGCGATTTTCACTAAGTCTCCACAGACAAGTTCACTGGAATCGATCTTTATGGTTTCTCCTTCTCGCATGACGGATGCTTTGCTGGTTTCAAATTCCTTCAAATTCTGAATGCTTTTCTCTGCCTTGCTTTCTTGTATGGCACCGATTATTGCATTAATGAATACTATCAGAAGAATTACACCAGGCTCGATAAAACTCGATGGTTGAAACGACTGTGTCTCCAAATATGATAGTATAAAAGATACAAGTGCAGAAAGGAGCAGAATAAATATCATCAAGTCTTCAAATTGGCTAATGAATATAGAGATGAAACTTCTTGTTTTTCCTTCAGGCATCTCATTCCCTCCATACAATACCCGATTTTCAAGTACTTTATCAATGGTTAGTCCTTTTGTTGTGTCGCTGGAAAAATATGTCGATATCTCTGACACGTCTTTTGAAAAACTGTTATCCATTTGTTTTTGAAATAAAATTTTCAAAAAGTTTAAAATTATTATTTTGTTCCTATTGAGTAGAATATACAAATGATTTAATTAAAAATCGGTATAGAGTATGGTTATTTCGTATATTAGCAGTTGGTTTAGCTAATTGGTATTACACAGCTTAGGTTAGAAAACAAATTGCAAATTTGAAAATGTTCCAATAAGGGGTTTAAGAGATTGTAAAGATACAAACAAATTCAAGATTGAATTGATTTAATTTACCATATCATCCACGTCTCTTTTATTAATTTTAAAACTAGATGGATCTTAAAGTCTTTCTATGTATTGCATATTTCATTTTCCAGGGTGGTTTTTTGCTTTCTAATTAATTTTAAAGCGTCGCCAAGTGTCCATGGACGCCACACGTCTTATCTAGAGGTCGTTTCTGCCCATTATATAACGCAACTGATACCTCCCCACTAAATTGACCCTCGTTGGTTTACGCAGATTAAAGTCTCTTCTTTTTATCTTTACCAATGATCCTGTGCGTAAATTCCTTTCTTTTACCGCGTTTCTTCGATCATGATATTCTTTTGAAACCTCTTGTTTCTGCCCGACTACCTCAGGATCTATCTTCTTTCTCCCCCTTCTAAATCTGGGGAGAATCTAGAGACCAAATCTCTCATTCCTCTGCCAAATATGGCTTCAAAGGGCGAAATCCATGTGTTGCAGTGCGGTGTACCTCTGTACTGAAATAGCATCTCGTCGATGGTATTTTTCATGTTCAATTTGAACTTCTCGCCTTCTTCAAGCTTCGCTGCGATTACTCTGTTAAATCGCTCTACCAGTCCTTTCTGGCGTGGTGCATACAATACCACCCTATGATGGTTTATTTTAAACCTTTTAACGAATTCCTCGAATTCCTTGGACACCAATTACAGTCATCTGAATATTTAGCCAAGTTTGTCCCAAAGTGCCTTGGACTGGCTAAGATTATAGTGACTAAGACAGCTAAATTTCTCTTTATATATTTTGGAACTCAAATCTCAATATTTTGTTTCCCCAGAGAACCCTTGGTTATATCGTCCATCCGAAAATATCATGAAACCGTATAAGTAATGCCTATTTACATCTATAAATATGAATAGTGAATTTAAAATATAAATAAAGGCGTGGGAAACCATTTTTACTTTAAAAAAAGTTCTATTAAATAATGGGGATAAACCCAAGTTCAAGGTTTTATTAAAAAAATCGTAATCTGGCTAACACTAGAATATTGCCCACCTAAAGAACTTAATAAAACAATGTATAAGGGGTTGATTTGGTTTAAATTCAATATTTTCATGATCGTGTGTCATTTTCAAAACCCAGAAGTACTTAAACATTAAAATATTTTTAATTAAATTGGACCAAACCCCCTCAAAATCGAGTAAGACCGGAGTGATTAAGTCTAGAAATGCGATAAACTTTCAGAGTTTACTGTATATCTATGTATAACAACTTCCCTATATTAATAATTCTAATTTTTGAATTCCTTAAATTTTACGGGTAATATGAATCCAACAATATATTCTTAGTGGGCTTTCAAATGAATTCTCAACTGTAATTGATATAGCGCGGCTATTGGCTGCAATAATGAACGTCGGTGTAAAAAACAAAGTTTCGGACAGAGAGTTGATCTTTTAACTATTCAAAAACCAAGACAGGAATTCTACACTTTCACTCTTAATGTTCCCCATATACAAGTAATCTAAATTTCCTTTCTAACATAACTTCGGACAATAATAGCAAAGTATACTCTAAATTTGATAACTTATAAATTATGTTGATTGTAAATTCGTTGTAGTTATTAAACCGATTAAAATCATTGGCTCACCTTCACCCATACGGTTTGAAATAATAATATTAGGATCGGTTCGTAATTTTTTCTTTTCTGTATGTTTTAAAGGATCATTCACATTGAAATTGTCTAGGTGGTTAATAGAACATTCTGATCTTAAACATTTGTTTTGAACTAACCTAAAGTTTTTACCGATATTGTAACCCTTTGATTGTATTATGTCAAAAACTTGTGTTATTCTAAGAATCCCCATTTTAAACAACATTTCAATTTCACTAAGAATTATTCTTTTTCTATTATCCGGTGTTCAATAAAATACTCCTTGTGATGATTTTAAACTCTTATTTGATATCCATCATCGCCTCCTTTCTTAGAAATAATAAGTTAGTAAGACAATTTAACATTGAAAAGTTAAAACAAGTAAAAAACTAAACTGATCATCCTTACCCCTACTCGATTATTATGAAAAATCACAAAAATACACTATATTTCTTAACTATTTCAAAATCATAAACATGGATTTTTATTTCCTAATATGACCTTTCACTATCTGAAACTTCGTGATTAACCAACATTTCTAATAAAACTTTATGTAAGTCAGAAATTTTATTATTTAAATTCTTCGGAGCTTCAATTTTCCATCAGATTATGTGTCAAATTTCGCATATTAGATATGTAGATAACTTAAACTTCTATATATTGTTAATTAGGTAGAACAAATATTAAATGCAGGGTTGTTATGGTTTTAATCACCTGATTAAAACCGGTTAATAATACCGATGTTTAAACTGGATAGCATTAACATTTTCCCCGGAATTATAATAGTTTAACCCGCTTGTATCGAGTTATAATACGCGGGATATGTACCGATACATAAAAATTGTACAGATGGTCAGAACTGTAAAACAACATACAGGAAAAATTTTTGGATAATTTAAAAATACAAATTTTTTGAAAGATCTGATAATCCAAAATTATAAAATTCGTATTTTGGATAAATATTTTTTATGAATATAAATAATCCTTTCAAAATTTTCGTAAAATTTGTTAAATGTATATTGATCACCATAAATGATATTCTGGAATTTCTAAACAATTCATATTAAAACTTTTGAATTTATATCAAAATGGGGATGGAGTAAACTGGTATTAACCGGTTTAACCAGCTTAAACACGAATAGGTGGAATTTTGGATAGTAACTTTCCAACTTCAGGATTTACCTGTGAAATGCTTGATGCTGCTCTATTGATTGGAATATTAAGCATACGCGTGTTAATACTGTTTTAGGAATATTTTTCCATTGTTAAAAGGTCGGCTATCTTGGAAAGTCTTTAAATGCTGTTCGGACACACTCACAATTTCGAAAATAACAGTGTTTCAGAAATAAACTCATCTATATTGGCGATATTCAGTCTATTTTAAAACACAAAATGTTTTATAAAAATTGATTACTCGTTGTGATTTGACGGTTTTTACATTTGAATACATTCCACTCAGCCCTTTTGTATAGGGTCGTAGACCCTCGCATTTGGGCATTTATAGGCCGGTAGTTGTTTAAACACCCTGGATTCGTGGACCCGATGGGCCCCTGTTTTCCAGGTCACTACAGTCGATCGGGTTCGAACCTGCTTCAGTCGGTTTAGTCCTTTCGCCCAACATTGATCCCAGCCCTTTTACGGTGGGACTGTCCGGTGTGACGGTATTTCAATCTTTCGGTTTTTTTGGAAATTTAAAATTTCCATCTGATTTTTTATTGTCATATCTATATGTTTACTCAATTTGCCAATATCCGAATGTGGTCTAGCCATGGGACCATCTACTGGTCGAAAGAAATTGTTAGGTTCGATTATCATGGTGATGGTAAATTGATTTCGGGAACAAGATCTTTTCCACCGTAACATTCGAAACACATATTACGAAGGAAAGAGTAAGGCGGAAGCGTACCTTCTCGTTTTGTTTTTTTTAATATGGTCAAATAAATCAAGATTCATCGTCAGATCATATTATTGCCTCCAATCCCGTATGTATTTATTATATAAAAAACCAAATTTCGACATTTCATTTATTATTTTGCAATATAATAGACGTGATCACCATAGTTGTTATGAAAGCGGGCGAAACTACAATAATACCACCCATTCCGGTTAAAACCAGTTTAAACCGGTTAATACCAGTTTACTCCACCCCGTTTTCGGTATAAATTCAAAATTTTGAAAATTTATTGATTAGAAATACTAGAACATTCTTCATGGGTTGTATATACATTTAACAAATTCTAGAAAAATTTTGAGAAAATTAACTATTTTCATGAAAAATATTTTTCCAAATATGAAATTTTAAAATTTTGGATTTTTCAGATTTTTCAAAAATTTCGCATTTTTAAATCGTCTGAAATTTCTTCCAGTATGTTGTTTTATAGTTCTGACCGTCTGGACAAATTTTTATGCGTCGATACATATCCCACACCATATAACTCAAAAAAAGCGGGTTAAACTGCCCCGAATTTTGGATAAACTGTTAATGCCACCCAGTTTAAACCTCGGAATTATCCGCCGATTTTAGCCTGGCGGCTCTAATCGTAATAACTCTGGTGATCACATTTGCGCTTTGTTTTATAGAGAAATAATTGCAATAGAACAAATTCCATTCGTCTATTCCACACGCTCTATAAGTCAACAATGAAATTTCATATAAACCCCTAACTTCCTACCAATTCTCAAATCCTAATATTACAAACAATATTCCTCTCACAATTTCAATCTTGTCTTATTGTTCCTCCATCTCTGTTTCAATACTTAGTAAAATATAAAGAAATTCGTGCTTTCATTGTCAATCAAACTATGTGGTTTTTTTGTTCTTCTAACACCATATACTATTTATTGGCTTTGGTGTAGCCCTTTTGAGTATATTCTAAATCACGAGCATTAAGTAGTTTCCCAAACTTCTGTATTAAGTATGTTGTCGAAAATTCTCGGCAGTTAAAATGATTTTTTTATAAAAAGGTTGTAACATTAAACCCCATTATTTGTCTTCACAATCCATAAATATGACACTTCCCACCAACTCTTATCTGTGTCAACAAAATTAACAAGAAAATAGTTGACGAATTCTACGTATTCATCAATTGACAACCACAAATTCTTAAAGCAATGTATTACAGTCGAGTATCGTATAATAAACAAGGCTATAATAAAAGTATGGTGTAATAAACTTTTAAAAACTGGGTTTCATATAATTTTTCAAAATAGTTTATTATAATATCAACCTTAAATTTAGGTATGAAAAACTCATAATTTTGTCTCTACATTCTAACAATTCCACTGGTATATAATTACCAAAATTATTCCTTGATGGTTTTTTATACTAAATTACTTTAAAATGGCACATTAATCAAAAATAAAAAAGATAACCGTTAATAAGGGGATTTGCTGTCAAAAAGTATCGTATAATAAACTGTCATTTTGAAGTGCATTTAAGTTTATTATACGATACTCGACTGTGCTTTTCTTAAATAAACTCGTTTAATGACCGTTATATAATGCAAATATCCGTGGAAAGTCTTCTTTTAAAATCTCTGTTCAAACTAGGAATTTTTTGCCTTGTGGTACTAGAAATATGAACTAAACCATGAATTCTATTAGCTTCAGGCAGTTGGTTTGTTGCTGCATTTATGATAGTGGTCGAAGAATTTGGTGAAAAAGATTTTGATTCCATTCTGATAGAATGTCCTGACAATAACATTTTAATTTCTCTAAAATCCTGTTGTATGCTATGTTGGTTTCATATTATAGAATTGCAAATGTGCAATTAAACAAAACTTCTTATTTTCGTTTAATACACCAAAGACAGCCCAAGCTAACTTAAGCCTAGTTAAGCGATAAGTTGCATATATACTAAAGTTTGAAACTTTGAGATCCACGATAATAGCATATTGTACATAATATCACACTCACGTTGCCTTCGTTTAAGATGGGATCAACACGGACAAATCTTGCCAATTGTTACTTAAGTTCGAAGCATAAGAATAAATAAAATAACATGAAATTTGATCTTCTAGACCATCGAGCTTATTACAACGATTCTATCATTAGACATTCAAAATTTTATCGAAAATGGAATGGATCGATATCTTGAAATGTATAATCGATATGATATATCGATTTTCAAATATTTTCCATGATTTCTATGTTGTTTTCAGCACATTTCGTTGTGATTTCATTAGAATTTCGTACTTTCCTGATTCATAAAAAATATCAAGAATACTACCAAATTCCTATAAAATTTTAAATTATAGATAATGAATTTGGAAACTTATTTCTGAATATATTGTTTGAGGGTATTTGACTTTTATGAAATGAAATATCTTTTATTTAAAGAACTATTTCACCATAATTTCCCATTTATTTAATATCGAAAAATTTCGAATGTTTTCAATAAGCATCTCGATCAAGATCAAGACTTTGAATGTCTATTCTATCATGGAAAGCTTGTTATAGTATGTCTGAATGTTTGTACGGTTTGATTGTAGAATTGATAATGCTGTTCTGAACACCATTGTTTCTTTACATTTTAATCTTGTCAATTTCAAAATTGCAGTTTTCTCTTCTAGTTATTCTCTGGGAATACAGCCATAACCATGTTTGTTCTTTATTTCGGTACGAAAATTATTCTATCATATTCCTGTATAATAGTAACTGATGGTTGCAATTTTTTCCCTTTTATTTTTGCAACAATAAGTCAAATTTATGAATTTAGACATACACCTGTGATTTTTCAAATCAAAAGCTGAAATAACTTAAATTATTGCGCCGTATTTCATAACATGTATATAGTAGAGTTTCCAATTTTCCGGGAATCGAGAAATGAATTTTCCACTACAATTTATTCAAATTCAAATATGTTAATTTTGTGCAAAAAATTAAAATCGGAATTTTCTCATATTGGCTATCAGAAAATGTATTCATATGGGCTATCCCACATTTTTATTATTGTATTTATCTTCAAATTCAAAATTATAAGAAATTATGTCTTATTTTCCAAATTTGGATTTCCCGGTTTTTTATTTCAGTATTTTTTGGGAAACGTAAAATGTAGTTTCCCAAGAATGGAAACTCTAGTATATAGATATTTAAAGCTTTTTTCAAATTTATTTGAGGATTAATCGGTGTATCATTGTAACTAGAATATCTGAAGTTATCTTGTCTATTATGTTGGCTTCGTTTACATTAAAAGCCTTTATATTCGGAATATTGGCAATACTAATGTATTCATAAATTTTAAATTTTATAGAATATAACCACTGATTCCAATGCTCGAACTCTAACATAATTACTGCATATCATCGGATATTAACCAATATATGATAATTCTCTTTAATGCACTTTTTTATTTTACTTGATTGCTGTGATTTGAATAAACATAAGTAGAGTTTCCAATTACCGGGTCTATATAATTATACCGGTTTTTGATTTTAGCATCGATGACCGGTATCGTCACATTAATATATTATACAGTTCATCGAGGAAATTAGGAATATTTCAATTTAAAATTAAAAAAATTTAACCTAATTTACCTTTAAAATTTCAACAAAACGAATTTAGAGCATATGATGTTACAAAATATAATTATTTATAACAGTACAGCATGCGACAGTTACTATATTGTATTTTTAAATATGTAAAATATGTTTCATAAAGTAATATTTTATTCATATTATAATTTTATTTAATATTGCGTTTCTGCGAGTTTCTATTTAAACACTCGTTTAAGCATTATAGTATTGATACGAGGAGTTTAAAATAACCGACCAAATTACTATTATTGTAAAGAACATTCAATATGAATTGACCATGTTTATTCGTATTAAATGACTGTTTCAATGTTACAAAATAATTCCATCATCTTTATAGTTCAAAATCAAAAATTATAATATCAAAACGTGATTCGGGAAATTCCTTTTTAAATAGAAAAAAATATGACAAAATTCTGCCATGTCTTATTTTCAAGAATTTAAATTATGATTACCGGTATTGATTTTGGAATCTCTAAGCATAAGTACAAGTCGGATATATTGTAACTATATGTGGCTCGACTCTTCTCAGCCTCGTAAATTCTATATAGCACCATACATTTTTGAAAACACAGCTTATTTTTATTTATTGGAAATTTTGAAATATTTTATTCTTTATTTAGAACATTTAAAAGGATCTACATCTATTTTAATATATCAACAACAACTTGGTAAACTTTATAGCTACGATTAATTTTAAAATTGTGAAAATTTTAAATTTTCCAACAAACTCATAGGGTCACGTAAATCGGTAAACCGAACATCCCCACCGTACAGAGGCTAGGGTCGATGCTGAGTGAAAGGCCTAAACCGGCATACAAGTTGAGAACACGTCTCATCCATTGTCCTGTATGATGGATGCTTCGATGAGAGCTAGACCCTCATCAGAGTATCACACGATAGCCACCCCGCTAAGGCTAAAATACTGAGACTTCGAGTCTTTATACAAAAGGGATGCGAGAAATACATTCAACTTCAACATACCCAAAGTATTTGAAATGCAACATCGAGCAATGAATCTTTCAAACCTCCAAATTTGATTATTACACTCTGCAAACCCTTCTTATTTTTGAAACAAGGTTTATTTATGAAACAAGAATAAAATGCCGAAAATCTACAGAGTCTCATAGGCTTGAAAAATGTTTTTCAAATGGCAGTAATTATTCAGATTTACATTTTGGATCCGTTTACCTGGTATTCATTTAAACAAGACGCGGTTACCCCACATACATTTTTTTCACAAAATGAAAAGTTAACTTTTAAATTGTGGCCTGAAACCAAAAACAACCCAGAAGAACGGGGTATTCGTATACTCACACGGGGAACCAAGGTTTGTAGCAGGCCACAAACACAGGGAATTGAAGGTGCTAAAATGCCAAATAAGTACTAATACAAAAAGGTAC
>JASNJN010000330.1:0-24055 GCA_030180075.1 Mikrocytos mackini | reverse complement strand
TGTAAGAATTTCAGGGAAAATGCAACTTTTTCAGGGAAAAGMTTTCAGAAATCCTTTGTGCAACATATATGTGAGAAATCTTAGAGGTGGACTTTCGGAAAAACAAAGTGAAAAAATCCAGATAAAATCCCAAGTATTCCTGGCCATTGTACTTATATAGATAGAAAATGTATTCGCAGCTATTAAAAATATTGCCGAACTTGAAAGGAATATATGATAGAAAAGCAAAGTGATGTAGCAGCTGTGGATTTTGTCATGTAGTTCAATTAAATATATTACGAATTATGATGAAAGAAAAAGTAAATAAGAAATATAAGCAAAGGCTTTATAACCAAACTAGAATAAAGAATTAAAAATTATAAATATCTAGGTTGAATCTTTTATCGTTTTAGTTTCTTTACAAATTTGTATTGTTGTATAAATAGTTCTTTATCCATATCACCATAAATATAGAATATAATTATTAAAATATGAAAAACTATTAAACAGCAAAAATTGTTTATAATATATTACTATATAATTCGTGTTAACTGTTTTCACTGTTTATTCTTTCATTTTAATATTATTAATGCTTCTTCAGATCGCGTTCATATACACTTATACCTCTTCTAGTAATATAATATCCATTTTATCACGTACTTGATGTGCCCATACACATTCAATCGCATATAATATCAATGAACAATATAGTAGTATGTCCATGTCAAACAAATATACTCGTATTAAAATGTAATATTGTAGAATCAATTGTTGTCTATCTGGCTTCAAATAGTATAGTCACCATTCAAAGAGCCGTACCAATAATTTCTGTGTTTTAATAAAAAGCTTTATATACTCTGTTACGTTAAGAGAACGACATCTTGTACAATAAAACTAAGGTCCCTATTGATTTATATTCTTTGAAGGATTATACGGCCTGACTATTGAGGAGTTTAGTTCGTTAAAGAAACAAACGAGATTTTGTTGCTTTTGAGATTTTATGCAGTTGTATCTGTCTAAAACAAATAAGCGATGTTTACCGTAAGTTGGTTATTCGCTGTTTGTCATGCTATGCTATGAAGTTGTCTGTGGAACCGTGTAGAGACCTGTCAAAATTTAGATTTGTTAAAATTTTAGAAACATGTACAAAATCCGTAATATAAGACCAAAAGACATCAACGCCCATCTAGTCACTATTTAAATACAAATAATGGTAATATACTGAATTTTTAAAATATATTATAGGTTCTTTAGAAAGTTAAGTTATAGTTTAAATTGGCACACCCAATCAAAAACCTAAAACTAGGTGTAATCAAGATTAATAAGTGCGAAGCGTAGACACAGTCTAACTTAACACATCGTCATTAAAATATCGTATTAAACATTAATTTACACACCTTAATTGGTTTAGAATTGTTAATAAAATACGAAAAACAAATATTATTTAATGATTAAATTTTCCATGTTTAAAAGAAAAAATAAATTGGAACAACAAATTTTTGACTTTACTTTATCAAATATCATAAAGTATTTTAATTGTTATGAGTTGCCCAATGAAGAACAACTCGAAGCTCAATGTCAAATTTGTTTATAGTACCTTTTTGGTTTTATAAAAGTTCCCGGAGTATTTGGTGAAATTCTGTACATGTGTTGTGTTGGCATGATTGTGGTAGTTTTATTGTTGTTTGTTATGTTGTAAAACCCTGGATAGTTTTTTGTTTGGCTGCCGTATATGGGAAATACATGCATCTAAAACTTTTTTTGTAGGGATTTTCAACTGGGTCTAATTTACGCTTCGTTCCAGGGGCGGCGATACAGGAATTAATCCAGCTATAAGCGTGAAGTTTGGAAGTTAATATAGTCTGTGTCAAATGTCATTTGTTTGTGAAAAAATAAAATTTTAAATTTTAAAATATAAAAACAAGTCCTAACTCAGCCTTCCGCATTCTATGACAAAGAATAACGACAACACACAACACAAAACCAACTCGGAACACATTCCTTTTTACAATTTAAGAAAAAAAGAAGAAAACGAACGTGAAATCCAAGACAGTGCAACAAATATGAAAATAGGAGACTTCTTCACGGTTGGACAAGAGTTCACTAAATTTGACACATTTAACAAGCTTCTAGAACAATACCGAGCATCTACTATCACCCAAATCCGAACCATTGACAGTCGACTCATTCAGACTTTTGCGAAAAATAACAAGTCATTGAATGCTATCTATGGATTCATTTCACCTCTTAAGTATTATTAAATAATGTTTGGGTGTGAATTAGGGAAACCAAAGAAGCAACCCACTCCAAAGCCGATTCCAAGTGAAAATGAAAGTCCTAATACTAATTCTAATACAATGCCATCTGAAGCTATCGCATCGGAAGAAAACATTCAAATAGTAAAGGTGAAATACACTAAAAAGTTGGGCTGTTGTTTCAAAATCCATTTAAAGTACACAAATCGCAAATTAAAAGTCATAGATATATCCGATCACACTGGGCATGCAGACATAACTTATCAGAAAGACAAAGTTGACGACGAGATATTGCAAAGTTTAAAACACTACAAAGATGAAAAGATAAACATACGGAGAGTTGTAAATAGCCATTCGCATTATAAATTTAAAAAGTTAAATTATAATGATGTTTATCTCGCCAGGAAGCAAATATTAACAGAATACCAAGACATCAAACTACGGAACTTTACAATCTATAATTTATTGGGAGTTTTAAAACGAATTTACAACGAAACTGGCGACATGATTGGAATTTACTTTCAAGACAACTATATGAAACAATGCTACTCTAAGTTCGGAGAAGTTATTTTCATGGACGGCACATATAATTTAACCACGGATGATGATACCTTGTTCGTTATAAGCGTGGTTAATGCTGAAGGAGTGTCTGAAACAGTCTGCTTATTTAGTAGCGTCAATGAGTGTATGAAACAATAAAACACTTTTTCAACGAGTTTATAAAGGAAAACGATTCAAGCATTCCGAAAATTGCATATACGGATAAAGATATGCTAGAAAGGAAAATCCTTCATGAGTACTTTCCTTTATGTACTTTGCGACTGTGTCTTTTTCATGTATTAAAGAGAATATACGGGCAAATTACAGTTATCATGAGTGGAAAATCAAGTGAATGTAAAAAGCAACAGAAATTGTTGATAAATAACATAATTTTTTCGAAAAATTTGCAAGAATTTGAGAATAATTATGGTTTATTGGAAGAAAATATAAAATTATATTTCGACAAAAATTGGTTAAAATATAAAAACGAATTTATTGAATTGTTATATTCAAATGAAATTGACTTTGAAAGTAGGACGAACAATCGCTCCGAGGGGTTCAACAGTGGGCTTAAGAAATACTTCGTAGGAAAAAGGGAACTTGAAATTTTGTTTGTCGAATTAATTGAATACATTGAAAGCACAAGGTTCGAGAAACATTCTACATTGGTTAGGAAATATACACAAGACATACAACTAGGCATAGACCAGCCACTATTGAAAATTCTTGCTTATTTATTGACAGAATATGCGTACAATGTTTTTCAAAGAAGTAAATGTGAAAACACGGCCTATATATCAGAATGTCGTGTTTATAAACGATATGGGCTATTGTGTATTAACTGTACCAAAGAAAATGGCATTACATTGGACCGATACTTGGTTTATTGTAAGAAACGATGGTTAAAACAAGAAATGGTCAATATAATCGATTTTAAGGGTATGGGCATAGACAGAAAATGTTTTATAGAGCAGAGAAAGTATATATACGAACGAAACTTCAACAACTATGATTTCAACAACTATATACCGACTTGGAATGAGAATACACCGAATCCAACTCTAACCGGCGAAAATGTTCAAGTATTAAATATGAAAGAAACTTCTAAAAAGCAAGAAAAGAATAATGTGGCCATTTTTATCAAACAACTAGGATATTTAATCAAAAATGATCGAAAGGTTAATAATAAAAATAAACGAATATTTTTGGAAGAATTGATTGTTCGTTGTAAAAATGGGCAATATAATTTCAATACAGCTAATTAATGAATAAATATATAATTAATTTCATTCCTTCTTTTTTTTATAAAGCTTTTAAATATCAATGTTCCAAAATTGTAATAAGCTAATAAATTATATATCCAGCATAATTTAAACGGATTTGGGTGATAGTAGATGCTCGGTATTGTTCTAGAAGCTTGTTAAATGTGTCAAATTTAGTGAACTCTTGTCCAACCGTGAAGAAGTCTCCTATTTTCATATTTGTTGCACTGTCTTGGATTTCACGTTCCTTTTCTTCTTGTTTTCTTAAATTGTAAAAAGGAATGTGTTCCGAGTTGGTTTTGTGTTGTGTGTTGTCGTTATTCTTTGTCATAGAATGCGGAAGGCTGAGTTAGGACTTGTTTTTATATTTTAAAATTTAAAATTTTATTTTTTCACAAACAAATGACATTTGACACAGACTATATTAACTTCCAAACTTCACGCTTATAGCTGGATTAATTCCTGTATCGCCGCCCCTGGAACGAAGCGTAAATTAGACCCAGTTGAAAATCCCTACAAAAAAAGTTTTAGATGCATGTATTTCCCATATACGGCAGCCAAACAAAAAACTATCCAGGGTTTTACAACATAACAAACAACAATAAAACTACCACAATCATGCCAACACAACACATGTACAGAATTTCACCAAATACTCCGGGAACTTTTATAAAATCTACCTTTTCATTAAATGGTCAATATTCGATTAATGATTTTTATATATGAGTTGTTTTGTATCAAAATGAGTCCATTTTTGTAGAATTTAAACTCTATCACAATTTAGATTTTAGTCAACATTCCTCGATGGGTTGTTTTAGTATTATAATAGGTTTTTGATAATATTGTAAAATGGTTTACTGTAAAATAATATAATCATAACCTTAATAATAATAGTTTTACAACAAAGATAACATGCTAAATCTGTACTACAAGTACGTTTTTGTTTCAAAAAGAGGGTTATTATATGATTTAGGAATTTTAATATGCCATGTTTTGCTGAAAATGGATTGACAATATTTGATGTGATAGATCAAATATTAATCAACATTTAAAAACTATAGTGAAAGTTCTGGTAGATTCCAAACCATTTGGCTGTACATCAGTGATACATAACCTAGTCAGACTAGATAACACATGGTTTTTAATTAAATCCATACATTAGTTCATTTGTTGTTTAATACTCCAATCTTGGCTACTGTGTTATTTGTTTGTTTTAAAAATTTTTAATTTCAAAATCTTTATGGACGATTATAAGATACCATGTTGAGTTTCATCGCAAAACAAAGAGATAACTCATTTAAATTTGACAACACAGACAACTCCGAACTTTTATAAAATGAACAGGGCCAATATAGGGATTTGGATAGCTTTGTCAGACAGCAAATTATCAAGGCCTCCACATAACTAACAACCCCTCAGAAACTCGATATCAATCATACGTTTGGACAAAAAAGACCGTGCCTGCTTATACCTTTATTACTATACTCAAAAAAAGAAAGTTTTTAATTTTCCGATTTAAAGATGACTTACTCATACCCTACAAGTAATATCTACAAAGACGTTCAATTAAGAAGCTTATAGGGGAATTCTAAAAGGTTTGCAAACTTTACTATGAATAAAGAATCATTGGAACGTGGCTAGATGGGTGTATACGATATGAACGAATATATGGCCTAGCATTAATTAGCAGTGGTTCGTTTAAAAGGTCCATGTGGGGAATTTATGACAAGACATATCAAAAGTATTTACATTGAAAGGATTTTCCACAGGATTTGGATTTAAGAAGGAAAATATTGCCAAATTTAATAATTAAAAATACTTTTATTTGATTTTTGAGTTAATTCAAATGTTGATGATTTTAATTGATATTGAAAACAGATTTATCATTAAATATAATATTTAGAACGATAATAAACATTTAAATAAAAGTATTTTTAATTATTAAATTTGGCAATATTTTCCTTCTTAAATCCAAATCCTGTGGAAAATCCTTTCAATGTAAATACTTTTGATATGTCTTGTCATAAATTCCCCACATGGACCTTTTAAACGAACCACTGCTAATTAATGCTAGGCCATATATTCGTTCATATCGTATACACCCATCTGGCCACGTTCCAATGATTCTTTATTCATAGTAAAGTTTGCAAACCTTTTAGAATTCCCTATAAGCTTCTTAATTGAACGTCTTTGTAGATATCACCTGTAGGGTATGAGTAAGTCATCTTTAAATCGGAAAATTAAAAACTTTCTTCTTTTGAATATAGTAATAAAGGTATAAGCAGGCACGGTCTTTTTTGTCCAAACGTATGATTGATATCGAGTTTATGAGGGGTTGTTAGTTATGTGGAGGCCTTGATAATGTGCTGTCTGACAAAGCTATCCAAATCCCTATATTGGCCCTGTTCATTTTATAAAAGTTCGGAGTTGTCTGTGTTGTCAAATTTAAATGAGTTATCTCTTTGTTTTGCGATGAAACTCAACATGGTATCTTATAATCGTCCATAAAGATTTTGAAATTTAAAATTTTTAAAACAAACAAATAACACAGTAGCCAAGATTAGAGTATTAAACAACAAATGAACTAATATATGGATTTAATTAAAAACCATGTGTTATCTAGTCTGACTAGGTTATGTATCATTGATGTTCAGCCAAATGGTTTGGAATCTACTAGAACTTTTACTATAGTTTTTAAATGTTGATTAATATTTGATCTATCACATCAAATATTGTCAATCCATTTTCAACAAAACATGGCATATTAAAATTCCTAAATCATATAATAACCCTCTTTTTGAAACAAAAACGTACTTGTAGTACAGATTTAGCATGTTATCTTTGTTGTAAAACTATTGTTATTAAGGTTATGATTATATTATTTTACAGTAAACCATTTTACAATATTATCAAAAACCTATTATAATACTAAAACAACCCATCGAGGAATGTCGACTAAAATCTAAATTGTGATAGAGTTTAAATTCTACAAAAATGGACTCATTTTGATACAAAACAACTCATATGATCAAAATTATAGACCACATGTACTTTCCCACTTTTAAATCTAGTTGTATTAGCAAAAGCGACACACGGACGAATACCATCGACAATATAGTTACACCTATGATATTCGGTAGTTTTGTTTCGTTTGGGAACAGTTGTCATTCGAATTAGAGTCTGAGTGCCCGTCTTTAAACTGTTTGCAGACCAAGTTTCGTATTCTTTTTTCTTTGAAAAGTTTAAATGCTGTTCTTCAAATTCTTTTTTGTGTACAAATTTATAGTGTTTAATTAGATCTCTAAGAAAGCAAAAAGTATAATCACAGCTCATACAAATCATATCACTTTTTGATATAGTATCCTGGCAATATTTTCGGAATTTATTTGCCCGGTGTTTAATTATGGCTTGGTGTTAGCTGGTTTAATGGAACCCGATTCGCGATCTTTTGAAGGTTTATCAATCGTATCAGAGCCCTTTTTGCAAACGATTTCTTCAATATTTTGTTTTAACGGCTTGGTTTCTTTTTCAAATTGAGAACATTGTCTAATTAACCCTTTGCAACCGACGACCCTTTAAAGCTTTATCTAATTGTTTAAATGTTCCTGTTGTTATAATACCATTATTTGCAACAAGGATGTGCTTCGCGTAGTATACTCATAAATATACATCAATGATTTGTTCTTATAATTTATAAATTTTTATGACAAACCAAAATGAAATATCTGACGACAGCTATATAAGTGACTTATCCCACCAACATTAATCCGATGATCCATTTAACACAGATTCTACACAACACACTACAAATAGACAGGAAACCATCTCTCTTGCATTATAATTCATTTGTGGTATACACGATCTATCCCTGATTAACGAATTATAGCTCGTAGAGAGTAATTATCGAGGCCAAACGTGATACAAATAAGATAATAATAATTAAATATAAATTTTAAATTTTATTAAAATTTTTATTATTTTTTAAAACATACAAAGAGGTCCCTACCCCATTCGGACAATCTTTATATAGCATTACATCCGTACTGGACACTTACTAACATCAACATGGCAATATGGCGATGATTTGAGGTTCCAATTAAATTTTTTTATTTGAAAATATGAGAAGTGATTAAGAGATATGATTATGTAAAATACAATCAGAATCTACTTCAAAATAGTAATTTTAATGTGGTATATATATGTATAACATCATATGTGATCTAAAAATAGATGGTACATATATGTACCAAGTCGGTTGTGATCTAAAAAACAGATGGTACGTATATGTACCACGTCGGTTGTCGTAGAAAAAACAGTTGGTACGTATATGTACCACATCGGTTGTATAGGGTTAACACTTTCGGCATCCTGGTATTTTTAAGGAGCTTTAAGAAAAATAAACAAGAGTATATGTTATTGATATATTAAAAAATATTATAATCATTTTTATAAAAGTGTCCTAATAAAAATCAAATTTTTTTCGGTTTTGAATCTTAGAAAAAGTTACTTTTCAAAAATCAGAAAATTAAGATTCTAAAAAATAATATGCCGCATTTTAATGGTAACCAATTATATAATCTATTTGAACAAACTGTTTAATTCATAATTCTTTTAATTTCGTACATGCATATTATATTTTTATGTACACTTTTAAAATGACTTCAAATTATGCTTAAAACAACATGTTACGTATTATAATATAATGTAAATACACCTATTCGTTATAGGTCAATAATAAGCTTATCCATTCAACATATAATCTGTTTCTGATTAATATTATAAATCACCACTGCCCAACCAGAGAACTAGAGGTTATGTGATATAGAGGGAAGAAGAACCAGAACCAAAAAAGACAGGGCCAGGACAAAGAAGAATAGAAAGAAAAGATAGCCAAAGATAAAACAAAGATGAAGGAGGAGAGGAAAAGAAAGGACATAATAAAGAACGCCGCAAAGAATAGAACAAAAGAGAGCCAATGATAAACGAAAAGAAGAGACACGAGACGATAAGAGATGGTTGGGCTAAAAACAAAGACAATGAAACGAACAACAGACCAGAAATGGAAAAAAGAAGACAAATTATAACTAGGAGTTATAATAAACAAAAAATGATATACAAAAGAAATATAGAACAAAAAGAAGAGCTAGAAAAGAGATTATATTTAATTTAAATTTATTATAAAACATAAAATTTTAAATTTTAAAATGTACTTTATTTTTTATTCAAACGGGTTGTTTTAGAGTTTTACATATTAATGTTTCATAACAATATTACCAAATAAGAGTCTATTTCGTCTTTATAACTAGAGTTTGCAATATTCGATTGGTCTGAAATCAGTCGAATAACGGTACATTCGTACGAATGTTCGATTGATTTTTCATTATACAATGTTTTTTAGATTATATGTATTTTCTTTATACTTATACGGATTATATTTCGTATTAGAAATAGGATGCCCAAGCTTAATTTTCTACCCCAAAAGAGWAACGATARCCAAACTATCAACGCAAATGGTTGAAATTGTATGGAAGACACACATTTATGGGCAAATAATACTGTATTGCACAACTATCTATGAATTATATTCAGGAATTTAATCAGAATTAATGTAAGTTATGATGATTTTATACTTATATCTTTCTCTGCATCACTTCTTTATTGTTTTTCATTTTATTAATATAACCAACATATAAGATACATAATATAACGGAGGATAAAACGATATTCTGGTCATACTTGGATAATATTGATATATTTGTTGTAGTATCGGCTTGAAACCGTCTTGATTGAATTAATAGATACTAAAGTTCCCATTTAACAGTATTGTGCAATAACTTATTAAAAAAACTTCGAAGTATTAAGAAAGGCATTATATCTAAAGAATAGTAAATTTGCCTACTCCATTAAACTTCAATGCTTTAGGCCATCTGTTGACAACATTATCTATAGATAGAATACACAATTTTCGAAAGTCAGGAAAACTATACTAGGAATCTGGACATTTATGTCAAAAAATTTCAAGATTTCGAGAATTTTCCCCAAGCAATTCCCCGTTAAATATGTCCTAAAGTACGGAATTTTTATTTTAAGGGGCCATTTCCCAAAAATTAATACTGCAACACCAAACCGAACCATACATGAATTCAAATATTGAAAAATTAAATATAAATATCTATAACCAACAGATAATGGCCTAATAATAATATATTTGTTACAATCATTATATGTAGAGTTCCCAATTCCCGGGAATCGATTTCTCGAATCCCGGGAACTGGACTTTTTAACTCTAAAATTCTCGAAAATTTTCGAGAATTTCGAGAATTTTTTCTCATTTCCCGGGAAATATGGCCATAAATCCGTTTCTCGATTCTCGATAAATTTTAGGTTCGAGAATTTTGGGAACTCTAATTATATCCCTACTTATTAGACAGGAATTTGTGTTTGAAAACAGTCAAATGTTCGTTTTTCGAATAACATTCGTTTACACGCCAAAAACATTCGAATACTCGAACATTCGCATTCGCAATTGCAAACTCTATTTGTTTCGTGTTTCCAAATTGTCGCTGTTTTAAATGTGATGTCTTGTGTATGCTTAGTAAATTCAAGAAGTTTCACGATCAAAAAGTCTAACCTTGCATTAGTCCTAGAATTAAGATATTGGGATTTGAACTTGCCACGAAATGATTCTACAAAGCAAGTCGTGTTTGCATAGCACTCCTTCCTATAACAGAGTCCCCAATGTTCATATTTCTTATAATAATACGAGTAGAAGTAATCATTAGGGCTCCCAGAAATTGCTTTTATATTTATATAGGAAATTGCCCTAAAAACATGCATTCTTTGCGCCAAATTGCCCCTAAAACGATGAAAATCCATTCATTTTATTATAAAATTGGGAAAATTCCTTCCCAAAATAACCTAAAATGACAAAATAATTCTGATTATGTATTAATAATGATATTATATAACTATTAATGATAAATATGGTGAATTTAATTTTTTATTTTTTAGTCAAAAATTTTTATTTGAATTTTGCCAGATTAACAACTCAAATAATTCCATTTATTACGCCTAACTGCTTTTATTTTAGTCAATTTACCTAATAATTGCCCAAAATTGCTTTATTGCCTTTTATTGCTTTTAAATATCGACACCAGAGGCTCTACGGGATCTGAAAATCGTTCTAGAGCGTTAAAATGATATAATAATAATCATATGCAATTTTGAAAAAATTGCTTTTTGGGAGCCCTAGTGATTATGAAAGAAAGAGTATGTGACTTTAATGCGTTTGTCTTTATAATTATCTACACGAATAAATGACTTGCAGTTGTGTTGGGGATCATCGTACAATTTACAACGATAAACTGCAACAAAGGCATTCTCATTATGTGTTGTATAGACAGGGTTGGTTTTAGTCCGCGGATAAAACGTTTTGTCCGGGACACGGTTTTAACCTGGTTAAAACCGGATTAAACTGGTTTAAACCGTCTGAAAAATCACAAAACTTGATTTTGAAAAATATTCGACATTTTCCAATTTTCATATTCAATCAAACAATAAAGCGTAATGTCAGGAAATAAGAAACAGAATTTTTATTGAATTATAGAAAATCATCTAAATCTAAACCATAAAATGTAAAATCAAAATTTAACAAAAACCCGATAAACTCGCGCCAAAAATTTTCTGAAAATTTTCCCTACCAAATAAGGGGTTTTATCCGGACAAAACGTCCTAAACGTTTTGACCGGGGCGGATTTTACCAGTTTTAACCATTCGGATTAAACCGGGCGGTTTAATCCGACCAACCCTGTGTATAGATCATATTCATTGTTTGATCATTGTTCTGTGATTTGTCAAAAAGAAAAGAGTTTAATCTTTTTAAGCTGTAGAAATATTTTGTTTCTTCTTTGACGGCTTGGTTGTCATAGGTTTTAATTCTTTTAAAGATTTGGGGTGTTTTAGTATGGTTCATTTGTATCTTCTTTAATATATCTTTTAGCTTATTTTGTAAAACTTTACCAATTTTACATGACAAACACCACTTTACACGTGGGCATGTCCCTAGCCGATAAAATGTGTCATCGGAATTAAAACAACATAAGTACACCCGATTAGTTTTCTTGGTTTGGTTGTTGGTAAGTGATATGGTGTGAGAACTTCTTATGGTGTATTCGGAGTTTTGACTTCTGTTGTTATCTGAAGTAAGTGTATATGAAGTATGGTCTTTATCCTGTATGTCGGGACCGGCTCGAATGTCGGTTTTAGGATGCCTGATCTCTGGTTTCATGAATAAAGTGGATGGTATTTAGAGAAATTTAATTTTTTAAAACTATTACAGCGGATTTTGAATTATACGAAAGTTGCATGTGTAAAATAATTAACACATGTTATCTAAACTTGCAATGTTATAGACTGTGTTTGTATCTCCATTAAATATGTTATATCTGGTTTCATCATCTCAATCCTACAAAATATAACAGATAACTCAATAAATGGGTTTTAGGTTAAAATGAAACTTTAAATAACGATATAATGTGTTAAATAGTGAAAATAGCCCTAAATAAAAAAATTATAATCTTGGAATATTATTTCACTCTTTAAGTTTTATACATAAATCAATTTGAAGGATATATCAACCAGTCTTTTGAATACTCGTTGGGTAGACAGATCAACTGTTATCCTTTCGTGTTTAATTTAAAACATACCACATGATACTCGTTTTGTTCAATATCGGAGGAGGTATAGGATTCAACTTAAATAGCCAGGTTTATGATTTTGATGATTGGAATTAAAACAGCATCAAATTTTCGAATTAACTATACATACAATGGCCATTTTAACTTGTTGTCGGAAATTTAAAAATAGTGGTTATATTATTTTAAACCTAATTTTGATTTTTCAAAATTTATTGCGAAGTATTGAAAGAAGACCTTTAATCTTTTAATACCAGGAGTAAAAGACAACAGCATTTTAATGGGAATTTAAGTAAATTAGTTTTCAATCCTTTATTGATATATCCATGATTTATTTAGGATGGAACCATAACAATATATTTGTTATAAAAATTTAAATATTAATTTACACAGAACATATAATCTATCGAAGAATAATAAATAACTACCAAACCATTATAAATATAAAATCTATTTAGAAGGCAAGTGTATATATATTAGACACATCCGATTGTCTTGATTTTCTCAATATAGGTTTGTTTAAGTCTAGTTATCTACTTAAAAAGTTACCTTTCAGAATATTTTTGACAAAAATATACATTTATATACTTGTGTGTAACGGCATTAAGCATTATGAGATGATTTTTTGACTAATTGCGCGTATAATCTAGCTCATTATAAATTTTTAGCAAAATATACCAAAGTTACATTTGTTCGCCCTAATAATAACTAACTACCAATGGCATACGCCCGCGATCCAAGAAATCGACAAATCCAAACCGAAGATGATCAAATCGTCAGAGTTATTAGTAGGGTTCGGAATATATGTGACAAAAAATGATCAAATATGTGAATAATATGTGATTTTTAGAGATTATAGAGAAAAATCTGAAATTTGAGGATACTCAGATATGGGATACCTAAAAAATTTCCCAAATTTATAAAGGATTTTACGACGAATTTTACACAAAATATGTGACCACAAGTTTAGTCACATATATTCCGAACCCTAGTTATTAGAAACAAAGTTTGCACGTTTAATGAAAGTCCCATGAGTTATAAATAGGGATGAGTGAAATATGCTCTAAGTTATAAATTTTATATGATGTTTGTTTTGAGCATAAAATATAGAACATTTCAAATTTTTGAAAATTTTGGTTCATTAGCAAAATTTTAAGAGCATATTTCGCCGYTTTTAGAATATTATTCGCCCATTTTGGTAGTAAAAATATGCTCTTAAAAGTAAGAGCATATTCCACTCATCCCTACTAATTAGGATATTAAGTGCAAAACTTAATACGAGCCAACAAAAGTAGACGATAACTGAAAAGGAAGGTTATGCAATCATACGCAGACTACAATACTTCCGCAACATAATTTTCGACAATAAGATAAATATATACACCGATGATGCCAATTCTACCACGGTTGTGGAGGCAACAAATAGTAGAGCACATCGTTAGAAGTTGCTGTTACAGAAATTCCAATATGAACTCAGTCACAAGCGAGGAACTGAAAACAATGAGCCGAGGAACATGAAGCATTAGAAGTTATCAATAATGAGATATCTAGACGAACCACATTAGCATTATTCGAAACGCATAACAATAAAAGGGAATCCCTAAAGTGCGATGCGTACGGGACGGGGATGGGGCAGTATTAGAGCAGGAGCATCCCTCCGGCAAGATGCAACCGGTAGTGTACTGGTCCTCATTATTTAGATGATATGAGAAAAACTACAGCATAAGTGAGAAAGAAACTCTCGCTTGTCTGGCGGCGATGAAGAAATTTAGGAAGTATTTATTAGGAAGAAAGTTTTTATTACAAACAGACCATAAGGCTCTGGAGACGTTGTTATCTCAAAAGAGAGGACAGAAAACAAACGCGCGAGTGGAGCGCTGGAGAGAGAAAGTTTCGGGCTTCGATTATGAGGTAGAACACATAAAGGGGAGCGCAAACGAGATAGCAGATTGGCTGTCAAGGTCGGCGCAAGAAATCAGACACGAGGAGGTACCTCTCCAAGAAGAATATGTGGTGATATCCCTCGAGCAAAGTAAGGAGTACGAAGACGTGACAGAATACAGCGGTGAGTTACAAGAGCTAGTCGAAATAATCAATGATTAGAAATGGACGGAGAATAACATTGAGAAATGCAAGGAGTATTTCAAAAACAGAGAAGCGTTGTCAATAGACAAGGAATTGATCTTCTATCGAAATAAAAGGTATGTACCAGATATCCGAAAAAGAGAACGAATCCTCCGGGAGGCTCACAAACTTCACCAAGGGATCTCCAAGACAACTGAGAGGGGGAAAACTTATTTTGGTGGCCTAGATGGCGCAAGGAGGTGCGCGAATTTATTGAGAGATGTGAGGTTTGCACAAAAAGCAAACGAACCAAGAATACGTTCGAGGCTCTCTTGGAGCCATTTCCTCTACCCAAAGAAGCCTGGGAGAGAGTAGTGATTGATTTAAAGGGACCGTTATCCGGAGGCCCCTATAAATTTTTGCTAGTAATAGTGTATTACTATTGCAAATGGCCCGAAGTATATGGATTAGAAAAGATTAGTAGTAGCATCATCATAGAGCGTTTAAAGCAAACGTTTATGAGATTTGGATATCCCAATATTTTAGTCTCAGACAATGGGGAACAATTCATTTCCAAAGAGACCGAAGAGTTCCTGGAGAAATGCGGGGTAAAGCATTCAAAAGTGCCTTTATATAACCCTAGACAGAACGGACTGGTGGAGCGTATGAATCGGTGTATCGGGGAAAAGTTGGATGAAGCAGATCAATTTAAGTGGAACATAAATGATACGCTTGACGAATGGGTATTCAACTATAGGAGACTTTCCGAATAAACCTTGAAAAATGTGACTACATTTTTTGCTTTAAAATCATTAATTTTAGCTTAAATATTATTTATTAACTGATTATTATCAAATTCTAGTTATATTAGGATTGTTTTTATGCCTAATTGGAAAGTTTGGTTATGGTTTTTACAATATTACAGAATGTATAAATTTTTAAAACGGCCAAACAATACCTTTAGTTTTAATAAATATCCCTCTGACTGTTAATGTTAGATACTAAAGCCCAGTATAAACCCCAAAATTTATTTTAAAAATTAAAAATTTTTAATTTAAACTATGGAATGTTCACATTGTAGCTTTTCAGCAGACACAGCTAAGTCTCTGGCTATTCACAACACCAGAGTGCACGTCAAAACCTCCAAATATCCTTGCATTTCTTGCAACAAAGAGTTCAAATCGAAATCGTCGTTTTACAATCATGCAAACTCAACACAATCAAAGATTAAGCATTTCATATACAAACTGATACAACAGTCATATGTTAAAACTAAATCAACGAAAACGCTTCTTCATACACATATAATTCCAGAATACAAGATATTAGCTGTGAATAAAACCGCCCACTTTAAATCGGATGTTAAACTAAACAAGTTTATTAATGATATTCTTCTACAAGACAAGTTTAATTTCGTTTCAAATAGCGGTACTAAGCATGTACAAGGAGGACTGAAAAGTTACCGCAAATGCAATTACAAAGAAGAAGGAAAACATGTCTGCGAAGCATTCTTTAATATATTAAGAATCGCAAACAATAATATCAGTTTGGAATATAACAATTTTCATAACCACGAAGTTCTTTTTGACCAAGTACGCATTTCAAAGCACATGAAGGAAATTCTTATAGAAAAAATAAAATCTAAAGTGGGTTTGGATGACATTTGCCAATCTATTCTAAACACCACTGATGGAGTAGTTGAAGTCAAAACACATGAAGGAAATTCTTATAGAAAAAATAAAATCTAAAGTGGGTTTGGATGACATTTGCCAATCTATTCTAAACACCACTGATGGAGTAGTTGAAGTCAAAACGCAGATGGTGAACATGTCGTATTTAAGATACTTAAAAAACGGCTATACTATACCCAGTAAACTTGATAAGGACGATTTAACCAGCTTAAATAGAACAATAAACAATCTTGTTAAACAAAATTCTATTAAAGTACTTATAAATAACTTTTCGGAAAACAAAAAAACTTCAAGTGATTTTATAACAAAAGATTTCTTATTTTGTTTCCAGACACAAGACCAGGACAAGTTCGTTGAATCAAACAGCCATCTTAACACTATGTTAGTGGATTCCACTCATGGAACTAACATCTATAATTACAAATTAATAAGCATATCTGTTCTGGACGATAACCACCGAGCACGTCCCATTTGTTTTGTAATCACCAGCTCAGAAAGCACTGAGGTTATGGACTTGGTGTTTGAAAGTCTTAAAAATACTCACTTGGAAAAGTTAACTATTCAGTACTTCATGTCTGATATGGCCAATATGTTCTTTACTGGGTTTATAAATAACAACCCCGGCGATGTATCATGGCTTTATTGTTTATGGCATGTAAAAAAGGCCATTTACAAGAACATATTGGTCAAAATTAAAGATCACGATATTAGAGCAGAAGTAAAATGCCGATTTAATGCTCTGATAATAGAGCAATATGTTAAGGATTTTAAGAAATCTATGGATGACTTTCTTAAATATACTGCAGAGAATTGTCCGGATTTTAATGAGTATTTTTTAAAATACTACAGCGGGTGTGCAAGTCGTTGGGCCCTTGCATATAGGAAAAAGGCATTTGTTAATACTAACATGTTCGTTGAAACCCAATTTAACGTTATCAAAAACAAATACCTGACGCGAATACGAAACAACCGTCTAGATTAGTTATTATTTCATCTCAGACGTTACGATGGAAATATTACCAAAATCGCAATAAGAAATATGTATACCGAATACTATGAAGAGAAGGGTTATAGGGCTAAATTGGTGAAAATAGGTCATATTAAGGCAAAAAATCTAAACGACTATAAAATTGTGAAAAAGGGATCGAGTTATATTGTAAACTGTTACAAGGTGGGAATAAAGAAACCATATATATGCAAAGAAACTTGCCAGCTTTCATGCAAAGAGTGTATGATATGCATCCACAACACAACTTGTACTTGCTTGAACTTCTTATCTAGCAAGGCTTTCTGCAAGCACATGCACTATGTGGGTATCAAAACTAGATTAGGAAATAAAAACTCGAAGCAATCCATACCATTACGAGTGAAAACTTCAAATAATAACCCAGAAGATTTTGTTATTTACAATAACCGTATAGAAAGGCTTATTGAAAATCCAGTGCATGAGCGTGACGATGATAACTGTATGAATTCAGAAACGGGTAATGAAATTATTGAATGCGAACCATATGAAACGTATAATTATTCTGAAAGTAATACTTACATGGATCAAGACGATCCCAGCAGTTATATAGAAGAATGCCTACTTGGATATGTAGGTGAAAATGATACGATGATTGGGAACTTGAAGAGTAATAGGCAAATAATAGTTGAGAAGATAACAAAAAAATTAGTCAAAATGGCCGGAAGGATCAGACAAGTTAAAAACGATTACATCCTTGACAGACTATATAAAAATTTAGAAAGTGTTGATGACTCTTTAGAAAAGGATTTCAAAATATATAACAACAAAGATGAGGGAGTAAAGAAAATGAGAATACAAGACAGATTCGATTAATTCCATGGATTAATCAAATACGGCTCGATTACAGATCGAAATCTCATTAACTACTTGTGTTTTGTTGGTATATCAGTTAAACGGTCAAATACATTGGTATTTTTAAATCATATAAATCGGTTTGTGAATCGGCAATTATAATGTTTTTATTCTTCCCATAAACTGGATTTTTAAGTGGAATAGCCATCTACAAACACTTGGCAAGTTTTCTTATAATTTAATCACCCATATGATATAATAAAGTATATGTTCTATTGTTCTATTATTCTAAGTCCATTCGCAACCCAGTATTCAAACGGCAATCTTCGTATCTATTTATTATCTAAACAAGGTGTATATGTAGTATTTTATAGATGCGGTTACTCGTGTGGGGTCAATCTTGGATTCTTTCATTTTAGTATACATTTATTGTCTTGTGTATTTACTTCCGTGAAATTCGGAATCAAAGTAGTTAGTTCGGAACATACGCTTCTCCAGTATTTAGTGTCAGGGTATCCTGTGATTATACAGGAAACATAACCATTTTGAAAGTTTTAAAATTGGGGAAATTTTAAAAAGAACTCTCATGTGTTCTAGAAGCAAAACTGGCATTTAAAGACAATTAGAACATATATAAAAGCTATATGACACAAGATCATTTGGGGATTTTCTATATCACTGATGTTCTTGCTGTTACTGGAACAACTCTAGATATTTCACGTCTATAGAAGCAATTATCAAGAATAATTTTAACCAGGGAAGCGATTGTGCCAGGATTCACCTACACACACGAGGCCCTATCTACCATATCTTATAGATTATATAAGACTATTAAGATCGTTACAACCACGCCGCAATCTATTGAGCATACATAGAAAAGATATGGCGAATAATGCCATTCAGCTACACCGAAGATCCAGAAAGAAATAGAAAAATCAACGACACTACACCGATGATATTAAATATATTCGCCAAAGCAGGATTAATACTAAAATAAAACAATTTAATACAATTATCGCCAAATTAAATGATATAGATCGAATGCATTCATTTAAAGAGTCACGAATCACTATATGCCTTTCTTTACCAACCAAACTTCTCCAAAGCAGAAAACACTGAATATACTTTCTATAAAACGTTACATTATACGTCTAAGAAAGTAAGCAATAAAAATATTGATATTGGTATTTTTCCACAACAAACGATATTATCAATACATAATTCTTTATAAATCTAGTTATGTGAGTGATTAGAATTAAAAAGGTCTTTAGGGAATAAATAATAGTTGAATGGGAATTTTATAAAAGATTCATAAATAAGTAATTCGAAACTTACTTAAAAATAAGCAAATATGTCGTATTTAATTTAATATTATTATCATTAGGGGTCGGAAAATATATGACAAAAAATCGGCAAATATATGATTATATATGATTTTGCCAAAATCTAATTATAATTTTGAATTTTCAATAAAATAAAATATATGAATTCCTTCAAATCTGAGTAATTATGGGTGAAATTTTTCCAGAAAATTGGTAAAATATATGATTTATACCAAATCACATATTTTCCGACCCCTAATTATCATAATCATTAATAAAACATCACAGTGGCCCGGTATAAAGTCTAAATCGCAAATTTTAATACTTATTAGCTATATACTGCTCTCTATAATATCCATTTTAAATTTACTATATTTCCAGTAGCCAATATTTAAATCGTTAGTTCTATCACTTAAAATATAGCCTTTATATAACTTGGCCAAGATTTGTTGTATGCCGTTCAAACTAAGACGTTCCATTACACATCGTTCAAATAATATGCTTTTTAATAGAAACAAAATAAATTGATGTAATTTACCTTGTAACTTTTACCCATGTTGTCACTCTATTTCTGTCTAAGGTTAATGTCGGAATTTCATATAAAGTTATCTAAATTTCCGAAATCTCCATTCTATCATTATCTGTAAAATTGAATAACTTGTCTGCCCATGTACATATCAATTTAGAAACACCATCTAACTGATTATTATCAATGTAGTGATTCAAAGTATAAACGTTCTTACAAGAGTGGAATGAGATGTGAGATTTAAGCTATTTTACATATTAATGTCTATCACTGTATATATTCAGACGTGTAAAAATCCACTATTCATACAGTATATGACTGCAGCGTTTTGTGTTAACATTTATGTCTTTGGAAATCTGAGTTTCCGTAAATTCCCATTTGATACCTCAATACATTTCGCCAGTTCGTTATATAGATTTTATATCATGTTAGATGTATGTATAACGCTTATAAATTTTTCCAATCGCCTTTTAATACTGACTCTGCCTCTAGGGCACAGCATAATATTTACTAAAATTTTTAATTTTGAAACTATCCCAGCAACTCAGAAACAACAGATATAGCCATCAGAATTAATTGGATATTATAAGAACATATATTAAACAACGATTACAACTTTATCTTGCAAATCACAGAAGGAAATCCATATATGAGCTACCAAATGACGAATTTAATACAATGGATGTCTTATTATACCTATCATTTTGGCAAAGAGGCATAATAATCAAACTTGCTAATCCAAGTAACATCTGGACCTATTAAATGGCGTTCGAACCAACCAGGGTCTTTCTCATACTAAATAGGAATAATTAAACTATGTAATAAAAGCACGAATATTAATAATTAAAATGGGTCCATATTATTAATTTGTCATTCGAATGTAATGTAAATATTTGACAACGTTATTTATTCATTCGTAAAACAAGGGTTGTATTTCGCATTAAATAATTACCTATTTTATTAGCATCTTAATATTGTTTAAAAATTTATTTTTAAATCTATTTAAATGAGATGTAGTGATGTTTTCCCGATGTAAATATCAATTACGGCAATCTAATCTACCCTTAATTTTGCAATACGTAAATCGTACAAACAATAAATTCTTTTTTAGTTACCAAGTTTGTAATAGTATCATGTTTGAATAGAGTTTATACCATTCTATTATCGTGTAGCATCTGATCTATATTGTGTAATTCTTATACCATTTTCAACGTCAAAAAAAATATTTCTAAGTATTCTTGAAGCATGGGATTTTCACTAATTTGTTCATCCCAAAATGTTTATTCTATTTCTTTCCAATTCAATAATTGATTTACAATAGATTCCTTGGGTTAATATCTATTAAACTGTATTCCTTCTATTAATATGTGGTTGGCTAATGTTTACTCGAATGATCAATCACATTACTTGTTGTTTTAGTGTTCGCATGCTTTTGGTTTCATGACCACGTGCCCTATGATGTGTATTTTAATTACATCTACCTCTGTTCATTGTCTTTTGATTTCTTTCTTTGTATAGCACTTTACTATCTTTTGCAACTCAATGATCGGCACTAGTGTATCATTTCACTTCTCTAATATAAATCTAACATTGTTGTCTTCTTGTTTGTATAGTTTTGTGCATTGTATGTATAAAACGATTCGCAAAGGTCATTAATCGCTTCAATCGCCTACCATAGGATAAATTCTCATATTTAGGCCGTTCAATGCTATGAAGGCAGCCCGCAACAAGGATATTCATCTGGCTATATTCCATAGTTTAAATTAAAAATTTTAAATTTTTAAAATAAATTTTGGGGTTTATACTGGGCTTTAGTATCTAACATTAACAGTCAGAGGGATATTTATTAAAACTAAAGGTATTGTTTGGCCGTTTTAAAAATTTATACATTCTGTAATATTGTAAAAACCATAACCAAACTTTCCAATTAGGCATAAAAACAATCCTAATATAACTAGAATTTGATAATAATCAGTTAATAAATAATATTTAAGCTAAAATTAATGATTTTAAAGCAAAAAATGTAGTCACATTTTTCCAGGTTTATTTGGAAAGTCTATAGGAGTACCCCACACTCTACAACGGGGAAAAGTCCATTTGAAGTTACGTTTAAACGGCCTGTGCGGGATAGTCTGTCACGGTTTAAGCCGGAGGAGGAATGTGAAGGGATAGTTGATCGGGACATGGTCCGAAGGAAACCATTGAAAACATAGGAATATTTTGATGACATAAAGTGTACCAATACTAGGGAGTTCTTACCAGGAGAGCTGGTCCGGATTAGGGACTAACTTGGACGATTTAGCGAACCTCGGAAAGTGATCAGGGTTGTAAAAACCTCGGCAACCCAGGAAAATGGTAAAGTATACCCTCATAAGGACGTATAGGGAGGTTTTTCCTCGAGGAGGGTAGAGTTTCCAATTATCGACTTTGAAAAATGAAACCGGTATCGTCTCTTACAATTTAATACTGGTATTGTCGGTTTTTTATTATTCTTTGATTTGCCTTGATATTTTGTTTAAGTTATCCACAAATATCAAAGAAATATAAATTCTCCATTTCAGTATACTAATAGATGCTACTATAAAACTAAAGATGGTGAACCTTTTAATGTATTAACATCATATTTAAAATATACGTGGTGTGTTCTTCGGATTAAAATATAAACAGTATTAAGAATATGCATGTTATACTTGTTACAATAAAATTCTCTATCTTAATGCGATAAAAAATTTAAACTACATTTGAAATCATTGAAAATCTACTTTTCTTAAGAAATAAATAGTATTGTAAAATTATAATAACCAAAGCAGATAAACTAAGAAATATAAATGGAAATAATTAGGGCTCCCAAAAAGCAGTTTTGGGCAATTTTTAGGTAATTTGACTAAAATAACAGCAATTCGGCGTAATAAATGGAATTATCTGAGTTGTTAATCTGGGAAAATTCAAATAAAAATTTCTGATGAAAAAATCAAAAATTAAATTCGCCATATAAATCATTAATAATTATTTAATATAGTTATTAATACATAATCAGAATTATTTTATCATTTCGGGTTATTTTAGGAAGAGAATTTCCAAATTTTATAATAAAATTGGTGGATTTTCATCGTTTTAGAGGCAATCTGGCGCAAATAATGCATGTTTTTAGGGAATTTTTCCATATAAATATAAAAGCAATTCTGGGAGCCCTAATAGAGTTTCCAATTATCGACTTTGGAAAATGAAACCGGTATCGTCTCTTACAATCTAATACCGGTATTATCGGTTTTTTAATTATTCTTTGATTTGCCTGGATTATTWTGTTTARAATMTCCAMAAATATCGAAGAAATATAAATTCTCCATTTCAGTATATCATAGATGCTACTATAAAACTAAATATTATAACTAGGGTGCGGATAATATGTGACTTTTTTGTGCCCGAAAAATATGTGAATATGTGACTTTTTGGCAATAAAATATGTGATTTTTTAAATTAGGTATAATTTCGCCTAATACATCCAAAAGTTCATGTTCTAGCATGTTTCTCGTGTTCAATTAGCATGAATTCTATAGTTTTTATTGCTTAAACTATGAAAATTGTCTATTATATGTCCATGATGACCAAAAATGAGAATTGGAAATTTATTGAAATTTTTGCCTGAAAATGCTTCTATGTGTTTATTTCGACTAGGGTTTCCCGAGCCGGTTCCGGGTATTTTTAAAACCGAACAAAAAATCGGACTAAGATAGATTGTGAACTGAAAAATTAATAACAAACTCAATTTCTCCCGAATTTTTAATTTATGGTATTAAAAATAAAAAATATGGTTATATTCGACTTAAATTTCAATTACCCGATACCCGGATAGTTGAAAATTTGTTTTTAGAAAATTTTTTATAATGTCAAAATATATATAAAA
>JASNJN010000329.1:0-17025 GCA_030180075.1 Mikrocytos mackini | reverse complement strand
TATTCGAATATTCGTCGATTTTTTTATTYGAATATTCGTTAATTTTGGAGTTGAATAAAAAAGAAATGCAAAATTTAGTTTTAAAACCAGAATGACGAAATCAATATTAAAAATAAATTTATTTAAAAATTTCAACATATTAAGACATTTCAAAATTCCGAAGATTATTCGAATATTCGTCTACTTGGAAAATCGTGCTTCGAATATTCGTTCATTTTTAAAGTGTCCAATCTCTATTTTCAACCTCCAAATACATCAATTATCATCTAAAAATGGTTGGGTAAATATAAAGAGAAAAGTAAATCAAAATCTAGTTGCAACACAATAATTTACTTAAAATTTTATGATGAGTTAATCACCAAGATTCTCAATGTCACCATCAAAGGTTCATTAGAAATCTACAGATGGTTTATATCTGATGCTCCCACTCCAAAAGTGGAAACGAGAAATAGACTCCCGGTGATACGCCAAAAGACTAGAGGAGTTGAAAAATCCAGTTCGAAGACTACAAAGTCACCAAAAGAACAAATTTAAAACCCTAGAAGCTTATTAAAATCTCAAGGATTAAAGTCCTGCAAGTTATAAAAATAACTATTAAAAAAATGAATAATAAATTCATATTTAAAAAAAATAAATGCAGGCAGGGAATAGGGTAACCCCAAGTAGTGAAACTTGTACGGGTGGCAAAGCTTTGTCTTTGTGTGGAAAGGGCGTAAGTCTGGTGGCGGACTTTGTACCTTTAGGAAATAACTGGTTTTTAAATTTTGGGAAAATTGTTAAAATGAAATTTTAATGGGAGTTGTGACAGATAAAGAGGATGGTTAATAAGTAATTAAAGTAATTAAAGTAATTAATAACATTTAACCTTTTTAAAAAAAAATTTTATGAATTACAGAAAATATTTAATTGAAATCTGATACTGGTAATATTGCCAAATAATCGGTAATCAACGATAATATTCGATAATGATAATGGACAAAATGCCGGTATATCGACAAATTCCGGTATTAATTTTGGAAACTCTAGACAATACGATCTTGCATCATGAATATACAACTACAAAATAGCGCTAAATAGGAGGAAAAGAAACTAGAAGAAGTATACACCTCTATGATAATATTACAAAACAATAAAGCAACACTTAAAGACGTGGTAATAGGATTTGTCAGGCTAAGAAAATCTCCTAGGCTAAATTATAGAAGGTACAAATAATCGTTTTCTAAAAGAGTAGCGCAAATTATCACCAGTGCTCATTTAACAGCATACCTTTTCCACCCTACCTATTTAGGGGCCAAATTGACTGAAAACGAATTAGAGAAAGTAAGATTCTATTTGAATGATATTAATCAACTGTTTGTTCCAGAAATAACCAAATTTCAAGTAAAAGCGAAGCCATATCCTCTTCAATTTTTGAAAGAGGGGATGCTGAAGTGAATTCAATGGTTCGGTGGTACACTGCAAAGAGCTTCGGAATAAATGGAGGTTTTACAGATAGAATCGTCAGGCTATCCCGTATTTGTTCAACTAACGATTCTATATCAGGGTTAATTTCTCATTGTTCACATATTCAAACGAAAAATAGAAATCAATTAGGTAACGATAGATTAAGAAAAATTATTTATTGTTATTTAGTTCTAGCAGAAGACGAAGAGAATTTAAAATTTTCGAAAATTCCATTGGGTCATGCAAAATAGTATACCAGACAACCCCATATAGATACTAAACGAAAAATCTGGAAAAGTTACCCCGTGTTTTACGTTTTTATACATCATAATTAGGTCAATTTTATATCAAAACAAGTCTAATTCTATATCTATCGCTGATTTATCACATAAATGCTTTTATTTTCAGAATAATTAGTTATTGTCGAATAAAATATAAGAATGGCCATATTACACTGTTTTGTGTGAAAAATCTTAATTTTTAAAAAATTTCAAACATCAACTAAATTAAGTAAATTAAAAACAAATAATAATTTAAATTAGCGCTAGATAAATCATTTGCAAATATTGGCATATGATCTAACCAAAACATGTTCAATATCATTTCTTTTTCGGGGGTAACTTTTTTCCAGATTTCTTCGTTTAGTGTCAACACATATGTTGTGTACTTTAAAAGAGTTATAATATGATGAACATATATCAACAATACCGATCTTTTCCTGGATTCTCCTATATGTAATCGATAAAAGGATTTAAACAGCTATTAAAATTTTATCTGGTTAAGATCACAAAAATTGAAAATTACAAAAAATGTGTTTTAATCAGGGATGACTGTATATGATTCGAAATGGGTGGATAAATATGTTAATTTATATTAAAAAATCTTTTTCATATATAATCCGACCCATATTAAATACAACATGTTTTCACACATAAGGTGGTAATATCAACTAAATTTTGATAATTTCAGCTCATAATTACATTTTCATTACTCGTTTTATGTTTAAAAGAAAGTTTGAGCATCCTATTCTTAATATAAATTATAATAAGCCAAATAAAATATAATGATCTCAAAATATTGAACAACAAAAACCAATCAAATATTCTCCCGAATGTGTCGACATTCGATGATGTCAGGACAATTTAATATTTAAGGCTCCAGATAAAAGAGTCTTTGTCACGAGAACCACACAAATCGTTGAATGTAATCACGTATTACTATAGCAAATGACCTATGATAACATGCATAACAAAAACCACGAGTTCCCGGGTCATATAACAACTAAAGATGTAATCTATTTAATATAGATTGCCCGAGGAAATAATATCAAACAATGGGTCCCAATTTGTCTCAAAAAAAGTGGAATATTTCCCTGAGTACGTGGAAATCAAATATAAATGATTGCCCCTATACACACTCATACCAAATGGGTTATTTGAACGATTTCTCAGCTAATAAGCGAAAACTCGAAAAAATATAAAAATCCGGAACGGGGTAAGGGATACAATATTAGAACTATCGTTTATTAAAGAGTATCCCACATACCATAACTGGAATTCCGCAATTGAAGGCGAATGAGAACGCTGTTCAATAGATTGCTCTTTAGAGAGTAGGAATGGGAGAAGAAGTATGAATTCAGATATAGTTAGGAGAAACCAACTTCTGATGGAAATACTTTGCAGTATAAGTCGGAAGAGACTGACCTGTTAATTCAGGAGGTTCCATCAGAATAAGGAGAATATATGGAGAATATATAAACTCGTTCAGAGTAATCCAATTGGGAATGGTATCCATAAATACCGAAAGAGGTGAGAAATTGGCCTTGAAGAGGGTATTCCGGGAGCCCAAGTGGAGCTTTAGAAGGGATATAGTGAAAATGTTAATCAAGTAACTTTTCTAAATTGTTATGTCTGCTTTAAACATAAACTTATTACACTGATACCCCTTACTAACTCAAAACCCAATTATTCTTTATGATAAGTTGATGAACTATAAACCAAGCATTCAAAATACCCCTAAAAAGGGTAATAATAATCTTAGAATACCAAAATAGATTCGACTCTTTATTTCATGTAACTAAACCATTTTGGTTCATATTTTCTATTCATATTAATAACAACATTCTTACGACAAATAATATTCCTATGCCGATTAAATAACCATACGAAAGTTCTTGAAAACAATTGTATAATTTGGACACAACTTAAACTTAAAATTTTTAATTTCAAAATTAGCAGTTCCATCACATTAACTCACCTCTAACCCTATATTTCTGTACTTACTTTTTAAACGACGAAGAATGAAAGACAAAGAATCAAGTTCATCAAATGATGACTTTCCTTCTGAAAAAGATAAAATTCTAAATTCTCGAAACCAATTCCTTCGAACATTCACATTAGATTCCAGCAATCCGACCATTTCTCCTCCGATAAGTCCTGATTACTTAAGGACACTTTCAGGGCGTTCTACTTCTGCTTTAGGCTCTCTAACTAACTCTAACTCAAATAACCCGCTCACATCCATCTCGAAAATAAAGTCAAATTTTCAAAAAAGCAGAACTATTGAAGAATACACCAACATAATCAAAAACCCATATTCTCCCGTCCGTACGAAGATGAACTACTACCACAAGCTACGTCAATCTTCTATTTTGTCCAGCCCGATAAAGCTGGACCCGAACCTCAAATTACTCTCGCGGCTCAACTGGCGAATCCCGGACCAGCCCTACCGAGTGCTCGAAGCTCCGGGCCTTTCCAACAACTTCTATACAAACGTCCTGGCTTGGTCCGAACATGGCGTGTTCCTCGCCATCGACAACTCCTTACACCGTTACGTCCCTATAACCAAGCACTCTTCGCGGTTCCTCAAACTCTCTTCCATTGGTTGCGTGCGGGACCTTTCCTCGGACACAGCGACGAATTCTACTGCTACTCAGCTCGGCGGGCTAAACACGAAGAGCATCTACAAACTACAAGCCGACGAGATAATAACTTCTGTATCCAACTGTATATACGACAAAAACAAATTGGGCATCGCCACTTCGGGCGGTTCCATAGTTCTCCTCGACCTCATCAAGGAAACGCCTTACCTCGGCTACCGGTCGCACGTCGGCCGTGTGGGCTGTTTGTCGTTTGGCAGCGACTCTATTCTCGCCAGTGGCGGGCAAGACCACCGAATTAATGTGTTCGACCATCGCTCCAAGCCACCCAGTCTAAATTATTACCGCGTTAATTTAACGACCATAAATTATCACAAGGGAGAGATTACCGGGCTTAAGTTCTCCCCGGACGGCCGTATGATAGCCAGTGGGGGAAACGACAATGAGTTCGCCGTTTGGGACCCTGCTATGGTACAAAATAACAAAAAGATAGCGCCTGTGTTAAGCTACAAAAACATGCGCAGCGCTGTGCGAGCATTGGACTGGAGCAAACAGAGCCGAGGCTTAATTGTAATTGGGGGAGGCGTGTACGACAAAAAACTTCGCGTTATTGACGTGGTGAGAAATAACGAGCCACTTTTTGAAGTGGACACAGGAAGTCAAATTTGTAGCGTGGCCTGGAGCAGCTGGAGAAACCAAATTATAAGCGCGCATGGTTTCTGTGAGAATGAAGTGAATGTCTGGGACTATCCAAGCATGAAAAAGGTTGGTAGAATGAACGGACATAAATGTAGAGTGTTGTATTTAACTATGAACCCAGATGACACACAGTTTATTACCGGTTCGAGTGATGAAACTATAAAGTTTTGGAATTTGGGAAATGAAACAGGGAATGAAAGTGCATATAGAAATATAAGAGATGGAGTGCATGAATAAGATTTGTAAATAAAGTACATTTGGTTGAAAGTTTTGAGGTTAAAGTTAATGTTTAATATTCCTTTTTAAATAAACGATGCAAATAAATGGTAAAGTTTGAAATGAATAAAATTGTTTGTTTTAAATGGAAAGATGTTTCTATATACAGTTCCTAGTTACTTACTACTCGAATCAATCCATTCTATTCCCATTCAAATTTGAACATGAATCTAATTTCTTTACTTTGTAAATTACTACTATTAATACTACTACAAAAAGTACGCTTAATGCTCCAATGAGTGAAAGTAAAACAATTTTTGTAGATTTTCTATTGTTTGTTGGTATGTCTTTAACATCAGTTTTATTATCTTCTTTATCTTTCTTTTTATTGTTATCGTCGCCATTGTCATTTTCGTTCTTTTTATTATCGTCATCATTGCCATCTTCTTTCTTTGAATCAGCATCGTTATTATCTTCCTGATCACCTTTTCTGCTTTTGGTTTCATTATTATCATCACTATCTTCTCCATTTTGTGCATCAATTTTGGGTAAAAATTCGTTGTTAAGTATATCTTTTAAGCTTTTTTCAAATGTGACTTTGACTAATAAATTTGATCCACCTATGTGATTAAATTCTAGATCAGAAGTCCCTATTAAACTTGTTACTATTTTTCCAATATCTATTTTATTATTATCTATCTCGCTCTTTACTTGATTCTTGATCACATTTATAGCTTCTTCAGATATTAAAAGGTTTCCAACGTTAATGACACTAAATATAGATGATCTTGCCCATAAAGTTTTAAAGGATCGCACAAACTTGTTTCTTTCTAATTCCGAGCCGTTATTAAAACTAACATTACTGGAAGCCCAGTTATTTGGATCATTGATATCTAACGAATCATTGATATCTAACGAATCAACTGTGAGATTTGCGGTTGTTTCAGATTCTTCTGTGGCGATAAATTTGTATTCTATGCTAAAATTGAGGGATGAATTGTTGGAGGCTTTGTTGTTGAACGCTGGGGCGTATAGTCTGTATTTTAAAACAAACGAATTATTGTTTTTAGTATTTAAGGTTTGGGGAATTTTTTGTTTGTTTCTGCGAACTGAAAGCTGGTAAATCATGTCATTGTGTATTCCACTGGATCTATTTACATTTGTTATTTTAAGAGTATTTAGATCTTTTGTGGATAAATCTTGTGTATCTGTATTTTTTTGATTTGTGGCGTCTGTTGGAATATACCAACAATCTAAACTTTCAAAGATTTTTTCAAAGTTAAATTCTGAAGTTATCTGTGATAGATTCTTTTTAAAATTGATCTTAACACGCAGGTAATCTGTTTCCCCATCCCCCTTTCTTTCAAAATATTTTATTTGATCTTCTAAGCCTTCTGTAGCAATTATTAGTTCACCTTCTGCTTGTTTATTGTCATTGTCACTTCGAATGCAGCTTAGCACAAAACACAAACTTAGAAATGTTTTTCGGATCATTTATTCAAAAATATTTTTAAAACTTTTTTTTTAACAATTCATTTTTTCAACAATTCAATTTATGAAACAGATAAACGTTTTTATTTACTTAGCTTCTTTCCAAACTTGTCTACAAAGCGGACATATTTTTTCGTGCGGGCCCCTGCTTTTTAGCCACTCGTCTATGCAGTGAAGGTGGAATTCATGACCACAAGAACCTACGGCTTTTAGTTTAAATACTTGGGGGACAGTCTATGCCTGGGTACTTACATTTTGTACATACTTCTTGAAAAGTCATCTGACAAATCCCACACATCTCTTCTCTTAGACCTGGCCACTTCCAAGAAAAGTAAATTTCTTTGTTAAGAATTTTAAAACTCATGATTAAATGTGGTAGTTGATAAATGTTGTTATCTGTGTTATATCTTTAATAGACTGCTGTGACGTTGGTAATTCAACTTTTGTTTTTTTAAAATTTAAAATTTGGAAAAAAATTTCAGGACATGATATATCGCCCAACAGAGCTTGAAATCACCATGTTTCTCAACAGCAACCTTTGGGCTGCTTCTCCATCCGTCACTAAATGTATGGAGCCATACGTTGAGTACACGTCTGGAAACGAAGGTCCTCACTATTTCAGTCCCAAGGTATTCTTCGAGAGAATACAACTCGCTGCGCAGGTAATCTGTGGAATAAAGAACCCAAAGAAGATTTTGAGTGTAGCCGTCCCCACCAACGCCCAGAGAGCTGTGTCCCGTTTCGCCATCGAAACAGAGTCCATTTCCTCCATTGGCAAGTTCACACCCGGTTCTCTCACTAACAAGTCTCAAAAGTCATTTATTGAGACACGTCTGCTCATAGTGTCAGACCCTAGCGCCGATAGCCAGGCTCTAAGCGAGGCAAAGATGGAAAACTTTCCCGTAATTGGCATTTGCGACTCAGACTCAGACACAAAGTTCATTGACGTCGTAATTCCATGCAACAACAAAAATGACAAGGCCATTGCTACGGTTTACTTTTTGCTCGCAAGGACAGTGCTGCAAATTAAGAGAAAGGTAAACAGACAAGACAATTGGTTGGACAAATTTGGGTTCTTTATGCATATCTCTGTTAAAGAAAACAATGTGGGAAATAAAGAGAAAGGAAAAAGAGAGTTTAAGTTTGATAAAAAGATAAAATATGAAAGAGGGAATAGACAAAATAAAGAAGGAAAAGAAATTAAAGAGAAAACTGAAGTGAGCGAAAGAAATTGAAATAAATAAAATAATTATTAATATTATGGATGGATGAAATTATATTGGAATTCAAATAAAATTGAACTAATGATAATTATGGTGGCTTAAATTTTGAATTTAGAATTGGGTAAATTTAACCAACAAATAATTATATTTTTGGTGGTATTTGAGGGATGGATTTGAAATTGCCACAAGAAAATCTGAAAAGTTTTGCGAACAAGCCGTAGAAAATTTTTTTGCGGGAATTTTTGAAAGTTTGTGGCAATACTATCTTAAACCATATTTGGGTGTTAAATCTAGCAACTTTGTGATAATATGGTCTTTGACGTATATGTAAGTTATGCGGCATTATAATAAATAATATATATATAAAAAAGTTAAAATCTTTATAAAACACCGATACGTCACTATGAATTCATACGACAAAAACAACCGGTATAAACGGTAAAACAATCGTTATAAAGACAGGAATCACTCTTACAATGACTCCCAGTATAATCAGTCATCAAACCGCGGTAATAAATCTAACCAGGTTGAACAGAAGAAAATTACATTTCAGATCTGTTCTGATTTGATTAAAGGGCCATCAGTCACATTACCCATGCTATCAAGGGAGACGTCACCCGAAATAGTTCCTGGATTCAAAAAGCAGTTCGATCTACTGAGTCGCGCAAATGGATGGAACGCAACGCAATCACATACTTCATTGTTAATTGCACTAGATGATGAACTCAGAGATCTAGCCATGGACAACTCAACGGTGGACGGGATTTTCAAAACTCTAGATACCGTATTTTCCCCTCGCACCGACTTCTTCAAGTATAAGAATCAACTAGCGAACACGCGATATGGGGAGTTCGACTCAGCTGCTGACTACTTAAGGGTACTTCGCAAGCTACAAGTATTGGCTAACCGAACTATGCCAGTTGATGATCGCTTGCTCGATAGAGAGGTTCTTGAGTATTTCTTAAAGGGGTTGCCAGGATATCTAAGGAAGAACGCATCCATTTTTGGGGTTTTGAACCCAGAAGAACTGGCAACGAAATTGGACCAATCGACTTTCATTGAGAAGACCATAGTTTCACAATACAGAAACACCCAGGATAATCGAGGGAGAAGAGAGGAAAGTAACTACCCTTCTCGCACAGACCATAATAACAAGCCTTGGAGTAGGAACAATTACCAACGAAAAGGAAAGTGGTGCACATATCATGGGTCTACAACCCATAATAATAATGAGTGTTACGCACAGAATCAGAAGAATGGGAACTCACTAAATGATTCTAGTAAGGGACATCAGAGAAACAAGTGGGATGGAAGTAACAAGACGCGCAAAGCTGGAACACCAATCCACTCAACGATGATAGACGTTAAACTCGAGGATAATGGCCAGAAACTCTCTGCATTAATCGATACCGGGGCGAACCTAAATTTCATAAGAGCGGAATTTGTTGATCAATCAAAGATTCAACAGCTAGCTGAACCACAACAGATATTGTACGGGAATGGCGAAAAGAAAATCCTGAATAAAGAAGTTAGTCTTAATCTGCAATTTGTAGACGGGTGTCCTCACACTACATATAAGACTAAGTTCCTTATAGATGATGAACTGCCTGACAGTATTTGCCTAGGCGAACCATTCCTAAAAGCCCACGGTGTTGATATTTCGTTTGCCAAACGCTGTCTAGAAATTGATGGCTACATTGTTCCATTTTCCCTTGGAATTAGCGACAATTTGAATACTATAACTGGAAAACGACAATCTACGCAAATACGCGACATAGTATCAGACACTTGCGGCCAAATCAATCATGGTAACGCAACTGGCAGCCTGTGTATGAGCAGAGAGGCTTTATATGATACACCAACCGAAACTAAGAGTGAGAATGAAGAAATACAACCGACAACTGAAATAACAGCAGATCGGTTCAAACAGCGACTTGCCGACACACAAGAAGGGACGCTGGGGAAATTCAATAACATTACACATAGGATACGAATTGACGAACTAAAGGACACAGACTCCTTAACGGCACGGACAAAGCCATATTCCTTTCCGGTACATCAACTGGGGCTATTAAAAGATAAAATAAATGAACTGATGCATAATGGAATAATACGTCATTCCACATCTCCTTATTGTAGCCCCGGATTCCTAGTTCCCAAAAAAGACGGAACTAGCAGGCTCGTCGTCAATTATGTTGGGCTTAACAGAGTTACAAAGACCGAACATTTTCCACTACCAGATTGCGAGTCAATAATACAGCAGCTACATGGTAAGAAACTCTTCTCTAAGATAGATTTTAAACATGGATTCCATCAGATCGAAATGGATCCCGAGTCTATAAAATACACTTCGTTTGTAGTGCCTGGAGGGCACTACGAGTTTGCAAGGATGCCTATGGGAATCTCATATGCTCCACAGTCTTTTCAAAGAGCTATGACCCTTCTGTTTGGAGATATCCCTAACATCTACATATATCTAGATGATTTACTTGTGGCCACTAAAGGCCTCGAAGAACACAAGGAAGCCCTTGAGACAGTTATTGGTCGAATTGAAGAAAACCGCCTACGCGTCAACGTAGAAAAGTCATTATTATATCAGGACGAGATATCGTTCCTTGGACACATCTTAATGAATGGCCAAGAGAAAGCCGATCTTAGCGATTTAAATACTCCGAAATTAGAGAAGATTCCGACGAATCTAAAGGAGTTGAGGAGTCTTATCGGGTATATAAACTTTTATCGCCCATACATAAGGAATTTGAGCGAATTAATCGCTCCGATAACAGCTAAGCTGAGAAACAAAATGGTAACTTGGGAAACAGAACATACAGAGATACTACGCAAGGTTGAAAAACTAATCATTGATAATCAATCTCTATTCATTCCCAATACAACAGACGAATTCCAAATGTTCTGTGATGCCTCCGATCACGGCATATCAGGAGCACTTTTTCAGAAAGGAAAGTTGGCAAGGCTCTTCTCACAAAAACTGAAGGATCATGAAATATCACTTACTATCCAAGAGAAAGAAGCCCTTGCAATTACAAAATCATTACACAACTTTTCTTCTCTTATAGCCCATGCAAAAATCGTCATTTTCACAGATAACCGAAACCTATCACATATGTCCTTTAAAACTGCACGAATAAAGAAGTGGTATTCTACACTATCTCAGTTTAACTTTGAGTTGAGACACCGTATGGGGAAAGATAATCAATTAGCCGATTTCTTATCGCGCAATATGACCATGCGTGGAATTGCCAAAGAAGACCGCTACAATCCGATGATTCTAGAAAGTCTAAGAGGAATAAGCCCAGAATACAACGAAAAGGAACAACTGATTGTCCCTGATAGCCACGTAAACAGTTTTTTAAAAGAAATACACACGCTACTAGCGCATCCTGGGACCACGAAAAGGATCTCAACATTAAGAAGATTCTATACGTTCGCGGGATTTGGAGCAAAGATAGCAGAATTCGTAAAGTCATGCGAAGAATGTGCAGTAAACAAGAATATTAACCCTAAGAAAGGAAGACTCTGCGGATTTATGGATAGTCCAAAGATTTTCTACAAGGTGTCCTCTGATATTTATGGGCCATTGGATTTCACACCATACAGCGATAAACTTGGGAAAATATACTTCTTGACTATTACTGATATCTTCAGTAGGTATAGCATCGTACGACCCATGATGGATACGTCGAGCGCGGAAGTTATCAGGATACTGAACGATGATTGGGTGAAGTATTTTGGAGCACCCAATGAACTGGTTACCGATAATGGGAGACAATTTAAAAGCAATGAGCTTGGCGAGTATTGCAAGAAAAAGGGTATAAAAAGACGTCTGATATCACCATTCAATCCTACCGCCAATTCCGTATCCGAACGTATTAACCAAACAATTGGGTACATTACAAAGATTTACAAAAACGAAGACATAGGAGTTATAATTGAAAAAGTGGAGAACGGACTTAATAAAACCGTTAATAGGAATCTAGGACACACCCCAGAGGAAATAGTTTTCAGCAAAAATAGTCTGGATCCAACACAACGAGAGCTGGGGATAAACAGAGAACATGTTAAAGAAAGAATCGAAGCCAACGCACTAAATGAGTTACAGAAAAGAAATAAGGCTAGATTACAATCAGAATACGAAGTTGGGAATACGGTTTTTCTGAAGAAGTTTATAAGAAACAAGATAGACCCGTTTTGGGAGAGGCCTTATCATATAACGTCTCTTGGGCAAAATAGGAATAGGATTCTTATTGAAAACGACTATGTTTCGAAATGGACAAACATTAAGAATGTGAAGGACTGCTACATGGGATAGAGAGAGGGCAGAATGACGTATATGTAAGTTATACGGCGTTATAATAAATAATATATATAAAAGTTAACATCTTTACAAAATACCGATACGTCAATTATCAAGGGAAAATATTGATAAGAAATTCGCTGTTGGCTGAAATTGTAATATGAAAATTGGGTTGTTCTATTTGCACGGAGGAGATTTTCACCAGTAAAGCGTTTTTCAAAATCTTCTTCGTTTAGCTGTTTTAATTTTGTAATTAGAGATAAACCGAAAACATTTGCTGTGCTGTGTCTTAAATCTATCGAGTTATCGTTTATTAGCCTGTGTTTTCAGAAACTTAAATTTTTAAAACGTAAATATGGAATTGTGAGATTCTACGTAGCCGTTTAGACTAGAAATTATACATGGAAATATACTAGGGCATAAATTTTAATATATGTATTTAATAATGGTTATTACAACATTTATTGATGAAATTTCTGAAAACTTAAATAATCTTTTGCATAGGCGCTTCTGGTGCGAATACAGATCACTACTCATTATAAAGACAAAGAAAACATCTTGGCACTGTTTCCCCGCGCTGACAAATCTTGTTGTGGCTTCCCATCATCACACAAACCTTCACTCTCCCTAGATAGTACTATAAACACCATTCGGATACAATCCCATTGTTTATATATGTGTCTATAGTATACTGCTCAAAGGCGGGGCTCATTACTGGTTGGTATGATTTGAATGCCCTGCTTAAGATATACGGGAAATTTGAGAAATATTAAAGACAAAGAGATTTATGTGTATACAAGACGTAAGTTTAGGCGTAATTCATTGTAGGGGTTAATACAAATAAACCACACAAGAGAAGAAGCATAAAGGATTGGGTATGTTATAAAATGGGAATGTGCGTCGCTTGTAATACAAAGGAGGATTCAAAGACTTAAATCACACCCTACAACACAAAGGTCTTATTGGGTGAGGGATTAAGGAGAAACCTGGTTTGTTGTTTGTCCAATTAATACTATTATAGTTGTTTCGGTATAAGTTATAATTAGGGACTCCAAAAAAAAGTTATCACCTATTTTTTTATATTACGTCTAACGAAGGCTTAATCAATATATATGTTTTAAAATGAATGCCGGTGGTCTTGTGTTGAATTTAAAATAACTTATTTTGACCTAAAAGCTTATTATGACTTTTTTGGCAAAAATTTTAACTTTTTAAGAATGAAAAAAGATACACTACAAAAGATAGCAGACGAATGCGACGATGCATTCATAGAGTTGAATGGTTCGGTGTTGTTTTGTCAAGCATGTAAGACACATATAAATACGGACAAGAAGTCACACCTGACACAACATCTCTCAACAGTAAAACATATAGAGAATTCCAACAGCACCAGAACAAGGCAATATATGTTCTCAACAACTAGTGAGTCTATAACAAGCAGATTTAACTTAGATCTTTGTTCTACACTTTTGAGATGCAATATCCCTATTCACAAGACTACATACTCCCCATTTGTTTCCTTTTTGAAGAAATGTACTGGATATAAGCCCCCAAGCCCAACCACACTATCGACTCTATATATTAACCCGCAATACGAAAAGATAATTATTGATATTAGGGATTCTGTTGCAAATAGGAGTGTGTGGTGTAGTTTCGACTTTAGTACAGATATTTGTGGAAGGCATGTAGGTCTGTTTATAATTGGGACATTAGATGAACAACCACCACTTGGGCCATATTTGCTCAATGTTGATTTCTTTGAAAAGGTTAATTCAGATACTGCTGGCCAATTTATGATGAATAGTTTGGGAATTATATGGCCATCTGGATTGAAGTTTGAAAAGGTAGGGATATTAGTAACAGATGCGGCTAGTTACATGAAACTCGCATTTACAAAGTTAAAGCCGTTTTATAATAATATGTTGCACATATTATGTGTTTGCCATGCAATTCATAACATCACAGAAAAAATACGAAACCATTTTCCTCAAGTTGACAAGTTTGTGAACCACTACAAGAAAACATTCAAGAAGTCTGTATATAGGAAATCAATATACAAAGAAGTTACCAATGATTTAAAATATTGCCCGGAGCCCGTCGTTACACGTTGGGGTACCTGGATTGAGACAGTCACATTCCTGTCAGAGCATTACGATCTTATTAAAGAAGTATTCGATCACTTAAGCGAAGAAGGCTCAAGTTCAGTTGAAATTTGCAAAAACATATTAGAAATAAATGAAATTAGAGAAGAAATGGAAACCATAGCTGGTTATTGTGGAAGAATACCATATTTTATAAAGGCATTAGAAGAACGGAATCTTGAACTTTCTCGGGCTCTTTAAATAATTTGCGACTTTGAGGAATATTTATTTGTTATACCACTAGAGTTGGGGAGAATTGTGCGAAATAAATGGCGGGAACTTACGGGTAAAAATTCGGGATTAACACATTTATTAGAAATGTATAGGAATAATGAAAACTTAGGATAATATAAAAATGCACCAATTACCAGTTGTGACACAGAGAGATATTTTTCACTCTACAATAATCTTGTTACAAACAAAAGAACAAAATTATTGGAGTTCAATATTAAAAAATATATGGTCATAATGTGTTACTGGGGTTCATGCGAATAGTATATATTTAAATAAACAATTAAATTGGAACATTGATTATTTATATAAACATGTTTAAATTCTGTCAAAAATGTTTTTGAATAATAAAATAATTTGTAAATTTTTTTTTAATTTTATCGCGATTTAAATTTTCAAGTTTTATCTAATTAGCTCGCCACTTGCAAGAATGTTTATATATGTTTATTTTAATTTTTAGTATTGGGATTATTATGATCCAGAAATAATACGAATAAATTACATGATCAATTAAATGAATGTATTTTATTGTTAACAATTGGACTAAAAGTATTGGAACAAAATACGAAAACCTTGATATATTACAAGTAACTAACAGTGCTTAGCGATATAATCTTAACATTTTATTTGAATGCGAATTCGAAATTAACTGTATAAGTTTTAGATTAATGGTGACAAAATGTTAATATGCCGTACTGTGAATTTTAAATACTTCCGTGAACTATATTTTACAATTTTTCACTTATTTAAGCTTATTTGACGAATTATATGCAGCTTATAGGTTAAGCTATTAGCTTAAAAAAGGTCTTATTTCTAGAGTCTCTGCTTATCATCGAGTTCAAATAACCGCTTATACTTGAAAATAGTAGACTTCCCAACTCCCATCCATTTAACAATATCGTCGAGCTTTTCATTATTAAAAAGACATTCTTTCAGCTTGATGATTAAGTCAGGTGTCATAGTGGTTCTAGTTTTACGCAAATCATCATTAGAAATAGGACTACACTCATTCAAAAGAACGGAACGTTGATTTAGGATTAAATCTGGTGAATTTTCCATTGGACAAGAGGGTTCATCAAAGGAAACATTATTACTATCATAACTGTGATATGATTTAGAAGATAATTCGATTTCGTTCAGACAAGGTTCGTCTTCAAATGTTTCGTCCATATGAAAATTTTTAATTAGTTTGAATTAATTATACAAAAAATTATAAATAAATTTACATTTTAATAATACCAATAATTTTATCAATTATATATTTTAGTATAGTTATTAATTAAATATAATTTAAATATACGAATTAATATTAAAACATTTAATTTATTTATTCTATTAATTAATTTTTGAACTATACTACAGTAAACTATGAAATTTAGCCGGTTTTGTCCCAAAATGTCTTGGAGTGGCCAAGATTAGAATAACTAAGACTGCTAAATTATCTTTATTTATATTGGTACTAAAATCTCAATATGTTGTTCCCCATGGGGACCCTGGTTTAATCATCCATTCGGGAAATAATCTAAAACCTATTGATAATGTCTACTTTCATTTATAAACATAAATAGTGAATTTTAAATGGAGTAAACCACGGGGAAACGTTTTAACCACAGAGTTCGGTTAAAAATACACAGCGTATTTTGTAGGAAATAACTTTTTTAAATATATAATAAATAAACATTTATATGACCTTAATGTGTAGATCTCGATCTTATAAACAACGCCCTGGGTTCAGTTTTCAATTTAATTTGGCTTCGGTGCTTAAAATTTCCGATAAATCAGGCCTTCGGCTATATAAACAGACTGAAAATGCCAATTGAAGTTTATTTTTCGAAATGTTGAAAAATAAACAAATCATTGGCGTTAAAAGCGGCTGAAAACCGATATAAGTCATTTTCGCCACATATAAACATATTCTGAGAAAAAGTTATTTCCTATGAAATATGGAAAATGTTAAAAATGGGGATATACAATATACAGGTACAGTCATCCCTGGTTAAAAGCATAGATGGGCATTTTTTAGCCAGTCATTCGCTAAAAAGTTTTCGAGGTTAAAAAGTTTTTTGGCAAAATGGAGGATCTACTAATTTCCATTTTTTGGCAAATCGGCGATTTCGTCAAAAAACAAAATTTGCCAAAAACTATTTTTTGCCAGTCAATTGATTTGGCAATGACTAATCGTGTTTTTTGCAGTGATAACTTTAGAAGTAAAAAAACAATTTTTGCAAAAAAAACTCCTAAAAAAAGATCTTTTTAGCACGTTCTTGCCAAATTCCAAAATGCGTTTTTCGCAAATTAAGTTCGGAACTGTTTTGCCAAAAAACCCGGATTGACTAGTTTTTTTAGCCCTAAAAAACTCCTAAAAAGACTAGAAACATGGCCTCATTT
>JASNJN010000328.1:0-11441 GCA_030180075.1 Mikrocytos mackini | reverse complement strand
ATATTGTAGATTTATAAATTTGAATACATCTTTAATTATCCTTGCCATTTAAATACATTTTTAAAATTCAATGTTGTGATTCTCCATTAATTATCGAATGAAATGGTCTGAAAATTGAACATATGTTTAAAAAATATACAATAAAACTATCTTTGCACCAAATTACGTGATTTATAATGCAATATTGACATAATATTTTTAAAATCGTTTAGAACTGAAAATTAACAATATCTATACTATATTTAGTCATTATATACAATCTCTATGGATTTTAAATGTATACGCCTCTTCCTTTGCCATAAACCTAAATTTTATTTTTGAAATTTTAACTTTTGAAAAATCAAATAATTTTAATATACACCTCCGGGGAGTAGCATTGTTGCTATTGTGAACTGGGGGTGTGTAAAGGGACTTTAAAAGATGGCTAAGTATTTCTGGGGCCCAGCCAACCCCCAAGTTCTACTTAAAACAACACCCACTATAAAGATCAGTGGAAGACGCCGCTGTAAGCCCCATCAACTGCCCCTATGGTAAGGAAACATCAGGGGCAGTTATATGGAGTATAAATGATAGCGGGCAGGCATTTCATGGGCGTATAACAACGAAATAACAAAATTTATTAATTAAATAAACTCGAAAAATGCTATGAAGCTAAACTGAACTACGTCATTTTTTGTAAAATGTACATCTAGCATGTTTATACTTATTCTAATTTTTGTTTTGTTTTTAATAGCTTTGTTTTCAATAAAATTGGATTTTATTATTTTAAAAGGTACATAAAAGGGTATGTTTATTTTCACTAAAATTATTTTTTAAATTAGGTAATAATTATCCTCCAAATTGATCGTAGTGTTTATAAAAGTAATATTCGAGGAGAATGTTGCTTTATTTTTAAATTAAACGACCCTATCAAAAAATATCGGTTCATGCCGAAATTAAAATTGGATTTCAAATTTCTAGAGTTATAATGTTATAAGACAGCCCTATAATTCGACATTATGTATATTTTACATTTTTAGCACCTTGTAGTGTTAATTGTTTCTTTTATAACATATGGAAGATGAAATTTTATAATTCGTTTTAAAATTGTATCACTCGATCCACCTTGGTTGAAAAAACACCTGATTATCAAATAGAAAACACATCGCCCCTATAACGTATTATTGTTTGTTCAAGTTTTTTTGTATTTAAAAAATTAAAAATTATGGAAAGTTTTTCAAAAACAGTTCCCACCACATAAGAAAGCAAACAACACTTGGAATCACAATCCCAACGCATAAATCAAACACCCTCCACCACTATAACAATCAATGCCGAATATAAAAGTTTAAAAGACTTTATGGCCTCTGTTCGTGAATATGAAACCACAAATGATATTAAGCTGTCAATAGGAAGGTCAGTTTTACTTACTAATGGGGATTGTTCCAAGAACTTGGATTATAAGTACAGAAACAAAATTAGAGACCAATTATACTACAAATATTTTGAAATGACTTGTCAACATGGAGAAGAGAGAACTAGTATCACAATAAAGAGAAAGACGACAACAAAAAAGCACAATTGTCAAATGAAAATAAAAATACAGAGGGTTAGAAACAAATTGACAATAAAGAATTTACATGAACCGCATCGGCCAGAATGTAAACTTAGTTATAAGAAAACGAAACTTGATCAAGAACATAAACTTTTGGCTGATTATCTGGGCGAGCTGGGTGTATCCAATTCTATGATCGCCCAAAATCTAACTTCTTTATGTGATAATTATGTGAACACCAAGGATGTTTACAATATAACCCAAAATAATACAATAACAACATGTCTTGATAGAGTTTCCAATTATCGGTTTCATAATAAATTGCCGATATCGTTTTTTGAATTTGTTACCGGCATTATCGGTAATAAAATTTCTCCAGCATAAGCTGGAGAAATTTTAACATTGAGAATACATTTTTCAGTTTGTTACTTATATAAGAGAAATTTGATGATAATTTGTTGAAACCAAAATTATTCCTTACTTTTGCTGTCTTCGCCCTACAATTTTATCAAAATTTTATACAAACATGAATCATGTATAAAAATTTAATTAATAAAAGAGTATTCCCCAACTTGTCCATACGCAGCTTTCTTCGACTATGATATTAGCTGATACTTAACAACTATAGAGCATCAAAATACTTTCAATCACATATTTTAGATTGTTCAACAAGGTGGTTGATTTTTTGGATTCATTTGGGGTTCTACCGAGAAGGCCAGAGTTGTTTCCAGGCCTCTTTAAAAAGAGTATTAAACTTGTATTGAATGCCCCGAAATTACTTTTAGTTGTTCTGTTACTACGCCAGAATCTTCACTTCAAGCTCCAGGTATCTGATTTGAAGAACAGAGATGAATTTCAGGTATTTCTGGATTTTTGTCTTCCTGAGAATGGATCAAATCCTCGGCAAAGAAAGCGAATTCGGGCCATTTGACCTCATAGATTCGTGCTCTATTGTTATGTCATCCGAGAGTTTGAAATGGGTTTGTCACCCGTCCTTTCAACGCATAGTCTTTGGCCTGGTTCCAGTTGGAATGACTCCGAGTTTCTCCCAATTCTTCTATCTTTTTTGATAGTCGAAGTTGGTTTATGTCCCAGGTTTAATATACAAAGAAGCCGATTAATTTTATGTGTATATGTGTCCATCCTACTTTATATAACATTTAAATAATTTGAATTTTATTTATTTACCGGATTAAGCTATTTGAAACTTATTAGTTTTAATAATTCAATGTCAAAGAAAATGGATATGTTTTGATATAATTACTAATATTATCAAGAAATATCTTATATTTTATTAATATTTTCGTAATATGTTATTTGTATTTGATCAAAACTTATATATTTTACACTCCCTACTTTATATACTTTACGATTATATAATATCGATTACAATTAGTTATTTATTATATAATTCGATAACCATTTAAATTTTTATTTATATAAATTTATTTCAAAAACAAATTAATCATTTTATACAAAATACTTTCAACAAAGCTCTAACATATGTAATCTTATTTTGTTTTCCGGTGAATTTATTCTCATTCACTATTTCATTATAGATGTTGGTAGTGTTTTCGATCGTCTGTGATCTTTCAACTAATCTGTACTGGAAATAGTATTTCCATTTTCAGATTCCGTTATATCCCGCTCTTCTAGCTTTTATATTGGTTCTTTGTTAACCACTTCTTTATTATCTTCTGCAACATGAAGGCCAAGGTTTTGAATTCCATCTCCAGTTATGTATGATAGAAACGTTTTGGTTTGTTTTCCTATGTGCTGAGTTGGGCTTTCTCTTTGGAGCAGATGATGACTATCTTTTATTTCGTCAATATTACTATACGTTCTAAGTTACGTCTTATGATTGGAGAAGACTGTTAATCAAGTCTCCAATTCTTACTTTCGAACACGCTTACGATCTCCTAGATGATGTCGACTAACCCAGGTGTTCGTGGTGTATCGGATTTCTTTGTGGCCGTGTATATATTAAACTGTTTTTGAGATTCAAATTTTAATTTTTATTTTACAACACAAACAACTGTTTTTATAAACACCAGATAAGACAAAAATATTGAACTGTAGATTAAATAGACATTTATAAACCATTAGCACTATTTGAAAATATTTAACATAACGACAAATTTAAATTTTACTTTTTAAAGTTACAAAAGGTAATATTCATCGTACTACAATACATTAATGAAATCAATAAAGATGGTTAAACTGTTGTTCTTACTATTTACCACACATCCCTATCTGAAAAGTCTAACAACACCTTGACTATGCCGTAGTTGTAAGGGCAGGCTGTCAATCAACCGACAGGTCTTCAGTACTTGAGAATATACTAAACTCGAACCTCATTCCGAAGAATGTAGGGCTCTGAATAAGAATTCTTGGAAATTGACTCTAATAAACGGCTCATTTGCTCATGTAACCCGAATCAAGTTCAAACGTTCTAACAACACGCAGGAAAACTCATTCCAAACATGCAAATGCCATACTAACCTTATCACAATAAGAGAAGGAATATTGAACAGAACGAACGCTCTGACTTCCTCCACAGAAACAGAAGACATTCCTATATTCTTAGAAGTTCATTCTACACACATTTGAACTTGTTGTTAACACATCTTCCATGCGTTACAAAGATATCATTTTCTGAACATTCTTCTGGTATGGTAGACGTAGTAACGAACCGTGTCACTATGCGCCTAGATCCCAGAAATACTATTATACTAACAGTCTCTCCAGTCAACAAAAACCTGATCAACCGTAACCGTTGACTGATAGCGAGAGAGAAGAAGAATTATGAGTGTGAAAACTAAAATAAACTTGATGGACATAGATAAGGGTGGAATGAACTTTTGAAGAACAGGAGCTACCCACCGACACCAGATTACATTACAATTGTCAACAGAAGCCAGACAGTCGTGATTAGAGTTTCCAATTATCGGCTTCATAATAAATTACCGATATCGTTTTTTTAATTTGCTATCGGTATTATCGGTAATAAAATTCCCCAGCTTATACCAATGTTGTTATTGAAAATAAATTCTTTTTTCGTGATTTCTATAAAAGAATTTTAATGATAATTTGTTGAAACCTCCATATTCCATTTATTTCGATGTTTTCACCTTTAAATTTAACTTAAGTTTTATAAAAGTTGGTCTTTTAGATCCTTTTGGAGTGTTTATAAATACGTTGTAAAGATTGTTTTGAATGCAAAGTGTCCGATCGTTTACATAATCTAATTATAAAACACGGGAAATGGTTTAAAATCTTATACTTCAACATCCACCAATTCATTGGTATAATTCTAAAACTTAACTATTAGCCTATTTATTAGAAATCTATTATTTCCATTTCTTTATAACAACGTTGATAATTTTATGGTTTGCAAAATGATAAGCTCACTGAGAAAGGACTAAATTTTGGAGACATTAATTTATACGCCATTATATAAATATTTACTGTATTTAGTTAAGGTTTTACATTTGTCCTAGTTACTTTAGTTTCTAACTTAAGAATAATTACAAATTTTAAGTTGCAATTAACTAAATCAACAAACTAGAGGAACCACCGTATTTAAACAAAAAACCATTAAATTTACTTATTGTCATATCATATATTTTAAACTAATTAATCTTGTAATAATTACCGGTATTCGACGATAATAAACGATAACGATAATGGCCCAATTATCGGAATACCGGTATTATTTTTGGAAACTCTAAAAAACTGGGAACCCATACGAAAAGAATTCGTACCCTGTTACAAGAAGCAACAATTTAACTTTGAAGTTTCAACCAACAATATAGTTGAGGGTTTCTTTGGAAATTTAAAAAGAGAATTTAAATTACAGAATAATCTAAGCGACTTTTTATTCGTTTGAAAAACTATCTGTTTTGGAAGAAGAAAGTAAAAGAACACGGTTAACAAAGGACAACATCTCGTAAATTACGAACTCAAATTCCCATTATATTAAGACCTCTACAAAACTTAGTATCGAAGTATTGTTTGGATAGATTATTGGAAAAGTATAATTGTGCTACAAAGTTAATAACAAGGTATGGCAAAAGAGATAAAAGTCAATGTTGCCTATGGCGTACTAATATGGGGTTGCCTTATGAACACGTGTTTTGGGATATTTTAGATGGCGAAAATTTAAATTTAGCGAATTATATCATACCAAGATGGTTCAAAAGCACGGAAGTTTATAATGACTACTTACAAAGTATAAACAATATAACGATTGTAAATGCACAAAGTGGGGAAGCCACTAGTATGGAAAATATAAAGGAAATAGGTCGTGTAAAGTATGGGAAATCTATTCATAAGTCTAGTAATATGATGAAATGTGCAAAGATTATGATAATGAGTGAGGATATCTATAGGTCTAGAGAAGAAACAAGTGATAGTTTTGGGAGATCTGAAAACATCGAAACAAAGTTTAAAAAGTTCCTATTACTTACAAACAAAATTTCCAGCATTCTATCAAATTCTAACTGGACCGTCGACTACTGCACTAATTACTTAACCGGATTAATAGACGCTTTGGAACTTAATACAAAAAGAACAGATTCAAATAAACAAACATTGACGCAAAGAGATATGAACAATATAGAAAAGAAATGTATTGTTAGTTTATTAGATTCCGATATAGAAAAGAATACCACACCGAAGGGACGACCGCGTTCGAGTGCAAATAAGTAATCTATAAAATAATCAATGAAGTAGCCCATTTTGTTATTAATAAATTTATATTTTGTTTTTATTTTAAAATATTATTTGTTTAACATACATAGAGTTTCCAAAATTAATACCGGTATTACTCGATATACCGGTATTTCGTCCATTATCGTTATCGAATATTATCGTCCATTACCGGTATTTGGTAATATTACCGGTATTAGATTTTAATTGAAATATTTTTCGTAATTCGTAGTTTTTAAGTAAATTATGTGTTGCAATTAGGTTTTGATTTATTTTTCTCTTTATATTGTCCCCAACAATTTCTAGATGATAATTGATGTATTTGGAGGTTGAAATGCCTCAAAATGAAGTTTAACTAAATAAAATATCCATTCCTCAGTATACAAAATATAATATAACTAATTGTAATTATTCATATATCAACTAAAGTTTTTGATTCGTTGTTTAATGCATGGATTGTGATTTTGAAGATGAACCTATTTTTTATAAGAAATTATACAAAGATTTTAACTTATGATATCATTCCAATTGGGAGTATATGTTGTGATTAGCCTCGATATGTAAACTGTTTAAATGATTTTATACCAATCTATAATTGTTAGATTTGTACTCATACTTGCATAGAGTTTAAGATATTATGTAATACTTCACATACAAATAGGATTCAACGTTTTGACGTTTCTTCGATGAATTATTTCCAGTTATATTTCTTAGTTTATCTGCTTTGGTTATTATAATTTTACAATACTATTAATTTCTTAAGAAAACGTAGATTTTCAATGATTTAAAATTTAGTTTAGTATTTTGATCTTATTATATTAAAGAATTTTATTTTAACAAGTATAACATACATATTTTAATACTGTTTATATTTAAATCCGAATAAAACGCCACGTATATTTTAAATATGATGTTAATAAATAAAAATGTTCGTAGTCTTTAGTTTTATAGTACCATCTATGAGTATACTGAAATGGAGAATTTATTTTCCCTCGATATTTTTGGAGATTTTAAACAAAATATCCAGCCAAATCAAAGAATAATTAAAAACCGATAATACCGGTATTAGATTGTAAGAGACGATACCGGTTTCATTTTTCAAAGTCGATAATTGGAAACTCTAGGTATCATGATAGGATTTTTAAAAATTAATCACTTGCGGTGATTTATGGCTTGAGACATTTGGATACATTCCACTCTGCCCTGTTGTATTAGGGCCATAGACCCTCACGTTTTAGCGTTTACGGGTAGGTAGTTGTTATGTCCTCCTGGATTCGTGGAGATGTTGTGCCCCTGTTTTCCAGGCTACTACGGTTCGACTGAGTTCGAACATGCTTCAGCCAGTTTAGGCCTTTCACCCAGCATTGACCCTAGCCCCTTTACGATGGGGCTGTCCGGTGTGCTGGTATTCGTACCTCTCGGTTTTTTTTGAAATTTAAAAATTTTCTCATCATGGGCATATAATAGACAAAAATGAAAATTTTCATAGTTTAAGCAATAAAAATTATAGAATCCATGCTAGTTGAAAACGAGAAACATGCAAGAAAACAAACTTTCGGATGCATTCGGCGAAATTATACCTAATTTAAAAAATCACATATTTTATCGCCAAAACGTCACATATTCACATATTTTTCGGGCACAAAAAGTCACATATTATCCGCACCCTATTTATCATACAACTTGAAAAAACTGACAGAGCCTGGCGATAAAATCTATCTTTCGGTTGCTAAGGATTCTCATCCGAATTTAAGACATGTTAAAACGGAATCAGTTAGAAATTTAGAATATCATTTATTTTTAATGATAAATTCTCCTATTTATTTAACAGCGAATTATTGTGTAAGTTTGGGATTGGCAAATAGCATGATGGGAATATTAAAAGATGTTATTTTTTGTAAAGAAAATGGACAATATATACCAGATCGATTGATGATACAATTTGACCATGTTGAAAATGATTCTATTCATATAAAGGGCAATATTGTTCCAACAAAGAAGGTAACTATATTCTATGAGAAGAATTATTAAAAATAGAGTTCCCAAAATTCTCGAACCTAAAATTTATCGAGAATCGAGAAACGGATTTATGGCCATATTTCCCGGGAAATGAGAAAAAATTCTCGAAATTCTCGAAAATTTTCGAGAATTTTAGACGTAAAAAGTCCAGTTCCCGGGATTCGAGAAATCGATTCCCGGGAATTGGGAACTCTAATTAAAAGTCAAGAACACAATTTCCCATTAATAATGCGTTTGCCTTAGCTATTCACAAAAGCCAGGGAATGACAATAGATAATGTTATTGTTGATATTACGAAATCAGAATTTTGTCCGGAATTAACTTATGTTGGATTAAGTAGAATAAAGAATTTTGAAAATTTGAAAATTTCTCCATTTACACAAGAAAGATATTTAAAAATAAAAGAAAACAAACGAAATACTGAGAGGGTAGAGGAATTAAAGAGATCGAAAGAAATTTCTTATAAATTAGTAAAAATGTTAATAGTATCCTTGAAATTTTGTTTTTGTTGTTTTTTATTTTTTAAAAACATTTTTTTAAATATATTAACTATTTGATTTATATCCCCCTTAGGGTGGACTACGCACAAATTTTTATTTCATCAAAATTCTTGGTGTTTATAAACTTCATTATTAACCAAATTAGGGGTAATCACGATTAGTAGGTGCGAAGCATAGGTATGCGTTTAATGGATTAATATTGATTTTTTGTTTGGGTATGAATAATTTTTATAATATTTTTATTTAGATTGTAATGTGTTTTTTAAAATATTTATTCTATATTATTTTGAACAACTAAATTATAATAAAGATTTTATTGATGTCAAAAAAGGCTCAATTGAAAAATGCCACAAAAATTGGAAAACGCCACAAAAATGGGAAAATGCCACAAAATTGAAAAATAGCACAAATTTGGCGTTTTGATTGTCCCAGAAAATAACCATGCTCAGAAAAAAAATTTTTGAAAACAGCAAATTTGTTTTTCAGGCAATAAATTTATGGAAAAATATTATCTAACATTTTTTATCTCAGAAAATTAGTATTATTTTCTATTCTCAAAAAAATTTTTTGAACCCAACAAAACTTTTTTATTGCCCAAAAACACGTTTTTATCATTTTTTTTGAAATTTTATATTTTTGGTTAAAAAGTCACCTCAAAAATTTTACTAAATGATCCCGAAATTTTTTTCAAAAATTTTTTTAGAACCTTGTAAAAGCATGATCTCAAAGAAAAAGCATTTTTGAAAAAAAACTTCCGAAAAATATTCGCTGTATTGATACCTCAGGAATAGGGGTATAATACACCATTATTTAATTTTTAATATTAAATCGATCATAATATTTTCAAATTTTTTTAAAGTTTGTTTTTGTAGATCTCTTGAAAATACACGTGTTAAAAAAATTTCCAAAAAAAATTCTCAAAAATTTTTGTGTTTTTGAACTTCAACTTTTTTGAAAATTTCCTTGATGCACCCCCTTGAAAATTCAAAAAAATTTTTTTTTCAAAAATGTTTAAAAAGTGATAAAAATGTGTTTTTGGCCAAAAAAATTTTTTTCATGTTCAAAATTTTTTTTTGAGAATGGAAAAAAATATTAATTTTTGGGATAAAAATTTTTTGGAAGCGTTTTTCCATAAAATTTTTGCCCGAATTATAATTTGTTGTTTTTAAAAAAAATTTTTTCTGAGCATGGCTATTTTCCGGGGCAATCAAAACAGAAAATTTGTGGCATTTTTCAATTCAACCAGAAACGAATGAGATGGTAGAAATAATAGAGATAAAATCATAAATAAATAAATAAATATATAAAACATTTAATATTTGTAAATTATAATAAGCTTAAATAAACAATAATATTGTTTTTCGTATATTTATTAAAAATTTTTATGGCGAGGAACCTTCCACTCCAAATTTTTTTCAGAATATGACTTCAAATCGAGTTATGTTTATTTATGTTGTTTATTAGTGAATAACAAACATAAAATTGGGCTCGATTTTGGATTTAATGGCTTCGTTTAAAAAATTGCCTTTATAATTGACAAATTTTTAAAATTTTACATTAAATTTTTTAAAATCTAAAAAAGTGTGATTAAAAGAGAAAATTTTGAACGAAACCATTAAATCCAAAATCGAGCCCAATTTTATGTTTGTTATTGGCTGGGAATAAATATACTTTGTTTTTAAATAAAAAATAAACCATATAAATTTTTTATTTTTGCGTGTAAGATTCCTTATCCAAATTTTTAATATACAAAACTCTTTAAATTAATTGTATGTTGTAGGTTGTAATTAAATTGATGTTTATGGTTGGGTTTGTTTTGTACTATAAACACAATATAGTAGATTTCACACACATTTTCAAATATATTTAAAAGTGAACCATTTAAAATTCAGGATTTCTACCCAAGCTGAAAAGAATGGCTAAAATAAACTAAATCATTTGTAAATTACAAGCCTATCGCTTTTTAAAATACATAGCTTGTTGGAATGATAATAGTTTCCATTTAAGTTTCATAAACCAAAGTAAAATTGATTGGGGTTTCCCGATCCTATAATGAATTACAATCATGTTTAGGTTTATTTGAGATTAAAAGGATTGTTTAAGTATATCCATATAAAATAAAGATTCTAACATCTTGACAACGTGTATTTACGCTAATATACATATAAAAAACAATTATACCCGTACAATTAGTATGTTGTTAGAATTGTGCTAACACACCGCGTTTAGTCATACCAGTTGAATTAGGCAATTTGTGGTGTTTGTGACGACTATTTAATAAAAAGTCGACAAAAAATGGCCAAGATTAAAATTCTTAATAAAATGGTTTTTAAAATTAGCGTAAATAGACATGACCAAGAAAATGCCAATTATTGACGATGGCACTTTTAAATAGTTGTGAATGGATATTGGTATAAAAATTAGCTATATTTACACAGTAATTTGTTGAAAATGGTAACATTTTTAGATAATTTTCATTTGCAGCCAAATACATTTTTGTTAATATCACTTTTTGGTTAATATCATCACATTCGTGGTATTTTACCGATTTTGTGATTATAACCAGAGATGACTATATTGGATAAAACACTATAGCCGTCTGTTATATTAAGTTTCTTTTCTTCTAACATTACAGCAATGGGATAAAGAACTCTATAATATCCATGTATTTTTATAAG
>JASNJN010000327.1:0-21184 GCA_030180075.1 Mikrocytos mackini | reverse complement strand
CTTTTTGCTTCTCATTTTCTTTACCAAYARMGACGACAAATACCCCACCATAGCTTCTAGAAGCACTATACAATACTACAAGCACAAATACATCGGCGCCAAAAAGGGCCACACAATTATGAAGCGAAAGTCAGACGCTCTAAAATTTAAGCTTTCAGAATACTCTAAGGACATTGAGAAGAACTACAACGAAATAATTCGAAGTTACAAGCAAGCATTATTCTTCAAAACAGAAGCCGAGCACGTCCACGGCGATGTGTCGAGTCGCATACTTTCATCCGCATCAAAACATGGGAGTGTAGAGGTGTTAAGCACCCCTATTAACGTAATGGGAATAATCGCAGAGAAATTTAGCATAAAGTATGACAAGGACGCAGAGAGTGGCCTGTGGAGCAGCGGTAAAGTACGTATTAAAAAGACTAGGAAGGCCTTTCAGCTATTTTTAGAAGCAATGACTGTTTATAATAGCAGTAAAATGATTTGGGAAAGAATTAACGAAGAAAGTATTAAAACAAATCAAAAAGTAAATGCGTTAGAATTTGTTATTTTGCCGAAATTGGAAAATACAATCAAATATATTGAAAGTGAATTGGATGAAAGAGAAAGAGAAGAAAATTTTAGAATGAAAAAAGTTGTAATGAATAAAAAGAAAAATGAAAGTAAAAATAAATAGACAAATATAATTTGTTTTGTTGGAAATTTAAYRATTTTWAAGTATAATAATTTTTTTTTTTAAGGTTAAATGTTATTAATTAATTTAATTACTTATTAACCGTCCTCTTTATCTGTCACAAATCCCATTGAAATTCATTTTTAAAATTTCCCAAAATATAAAAACCAGTTATTTCCTRAAGGTACAAAGTCCACCACCAGACTTACGCCCTTTCCACACAAAGACAAAGCTTTGCCACCCGTACAAGTTTCACTACTTGGGGATACCCTATTCCCTGCCTGCATTTTTCTTTTTTTAAAATATGAATTTTTATTCATTTTATTTTTTTTAATAGTTATTTTTATAACTTGCAGGACTTTAATCCTTGAGCTCTTAATAAGCTTCTAGGGTTTAAAATTTGTTCTTCTGGTGACTTTGTCGTCTTCGAACTGGATTTCTTCAACTCCTCTAGTCTTTTGGCGTATATCCCCGGGAGTCTATTTCTCGTTTCCACTTTCGGTGTGGGAGCGTCTGACATAAACCATCTGTAGATTTCTATTGAACCTTTGAATTCTAAAATTACAATTTAACTTAATACATCAAAACAATGTCATTACCAAACTCAGTAAACATATCTTATTTATTTAGTTATCTGCTTTTATGTGTAATCGTAGGATTTTATGTACACCAAATACTTTTCATGAAAATCAGCATAAATATGTGATTATATTTGATGCACTCGTATGGGACGTATTTTAATGGAGTCAAGCTCTTCTCGGAAGTTTTAAAGGCTGATTAGAAAACCACAAGAGGTTTGCCAAGTACAATAGACTAAATGACTTTATGAAATCACAGTATGCTCGGTTAATCATATATTTCAGGTTTATCCTCCCTATTTTCATCGTCCTATGCCCCTGTAATCGAATATTTCGTTTTAAGTTCGTGGTTTGTTGTTGGGGTCTTATTGGTTGTGGAGATACGATCAAAATACAACGAGTGGTTATTATCGCATTTATTTGATGGTAAGGTGTTAGTATTTCCCAGAGTGGGCTTAGAAGGCTTTCGATATTTTCAAAAGTTAAATTTTGAAAATAAAAAATGTTTATATTGATAACAAAGATTACCAATAAAGATAATGATTTCTAAACCTTCTGTCATACTTTTTAACTTGTTCCCAAATATTAAAACTATACTAAATACAAGGGTCAATATGACCCATATGATGCTCCAAGGGAAAATATTATGGGTCAATATAACCCATATAGTACTATAAATTATATATTTCTGGGTCAATATGACCCATATAGTACGGTAAATTATATATTCTTGGGTCAATATGACCCGTATCGTAATATCCCGGAATTGTATATGGGTCATATTGACCCTTGCGGTAGGTATAGTGTTTAAAAAAGTATTCTAAAAAGCAGGTGCTCATAGATTCTACTCATTGTACGAATAGTTACAACTTCCTACTAACAACCCTATTTGTCATAGACAACAATTTCAAGGCCATTCCCATTCTTTATTGTGTGTAAAGTTCCGATAGAGGTGAGGTAATGAGAAGATTGCTGTTGGATTATAAAACCTTATCTGGAGTTGAAATAGACTGTGATTTTCTTGTTACGGATCTGTTCCCTGGGTTCTATTCCGGTTGGATAGAAGTATATACCAAAACTCCACTTTGGATATGGTGTAGTTATCACTTTGCCAAAGCTTTAAATAAAAATTTGAAAAATAAACAGATACAACACTAGATTAAAATGAGTTATATTAGATTACAGCTTGTAAATTATGGGGGAAGATTTAAAGAAGGGTTATTAGAACATATTGCTTTGTTAAAGAAGAAGAACGCGAATTTTATACATATTTTGTATCAAACTACTTGAAGAAAGTAGATAACTGGGCCATTCATAAAAGGAAAACTTGCAAGGTGAATACCATGTGCTTTGTGGAGTCTTTTCATGGGACATTCAAGCAAAATTACTTGGATAGAAAAACCAATTCGCGCTTAGATACCTTGGTTATTAAACTTTTGGAGTATACAAAACACACCCAAGCACTCATTTTTAAAACAGAGAAGCTAGATCACCGCGAAACCAATAGCTATAGGAAGAGTTGTTCGCAAATGAATCACAAAAAAGCCCTAGAAATTAGTCCTGATTTTTATACCATTGAAGTTCAAACACATGTCGTTGATTTAATTGTAGCACAAGTTATCTATGTGCAGGAATGTAAGCAGGAAGAAATGCCCATAATATGCTGTTCGTGTGGAATTTGTTACAACGGCTTCCGATGTACTTGTAACGTAAATTTCCAAAAGAAACAGGTCTGCAAGCATATACACTTCGTGGTATGCAATGGGTTAATTGAATTTGATTTACATAAATGTGAAGGAACACCGGTAGAGTTAAACAATTCGGCAATAACAAACAATAAAGAAAAGGGAGAAAATGTATACCCACAAATGAAAGACATTCATCACGAATGCATTAACAATAAAACAACATTACCAAACAACATGTGCCACAAAAAGGAAAGAAATTCTGATCTTGACAATAATACGTATATACAAACAATCAATAATATGAAAGCGAATTTTCTTAAAGTGGTTGATAAATTGATGTTAGAACAAACCCAAGAAAATTTACAACATATATGCGAACTAGAACACAGCATTTGCGTTAAATTTAAAGAAATGGACGGGGTTGGTCGGATTAAACCGGGCGGTTTAATCCGAATGGTTAAAACCGGTAAAAACCGTCCCGGTCAAAACGTTTAGGAAGTTTTGTCCGGATAAAATCCCTTATTTGGTAGGGAAAATTTCTAGAATATTTTGGTGCAAATTTATCGGGGTTTTGTTAAATTTTGATTTTACATTTTGTGGTTTAGATTTTGATGATTTTTTATGATTCAATAAACATTTTGTTTCTTATTTCCTGGCATTACGCTCTATTGTTTGATTGAATATGAAAATTGGAAAATTTCGAATATTTTTCAAAATAAAGTTTTGTGATTTTTCAAACGGTTTAAACCAGTTTAATCCGGTTTTAACCAGGTTAAAACCGTGTCCCGGACAAAACGTTTTATCCGCGGACTAAAACCAACCCTGGAAATGGAGTTATCGGGTAATGGCGAATATTATGAATTAGGTGAGAAAATACAAAAAAGGTCATATAAGTGTATGAGTCAAAGAAAATCATTTAAATTCAAAAAGATTAATAAGAAAAGCGGAAACAAATGCTATGTATGTGAGAAGATAATTTACGAATACAAAACAAAATACTTTGTACCAACAGCTGTGGAAATGCTATCCACAATTTATGCCTCGAAATTTCAAAATTTTCTGAGATAGATGGCAAATATTACTGTTGCTGGAGTAAAAATTAAATAACTATATAAAGACTTGAAACGAGATCGCATTGACTTTAGTCGATTATTAATTTACTATTTATAAAAGTATTAATTATAATAAATTTGCAATTAAACAAATATACCATAAAATATTATATTCAATTTTGATTATTTTATACTAATTTTTAAATAAAAAAATCTTTTAACCATTATAAAAGTTTTGCACATTTCAAGGAATTAGCATATGCGAAAATAAATAAAAACTATTGTTAAACAATGGTTGTTATTGGTATAGCTCGAACCGCTTTTTGGGGTGTAATATCTTTAATTCCAACAAATAACTATTGCAAATAAGACAGGGTATAACAAACAACGATTAAACAACAAAACTATGAATATTCTGACTGGTATGAAGCTTTCCATATCATAAGGAAGGAGTTTGTTAATAATTTATGTTGAATGGGGTTTATTTGAGTGATTATCTTTGTCTCTGTGTAAAATTATTCGTGATAGCTCTCTCAAGTTTGTTTCTGTGTTCTGGGGTATCATGCAAAAGGAAATTAAATGGTATTGTGACGTTACAGAAGATTTATGTGAACGTATAATTGGCTGATAAAATTAAAATTTTAAGATATAATAAAACATCAAATGAACAACACAAACATTTATTTACGAATCCTTTTCCCAATTTATAAAAGAGACACATAAAAGAAAGTTAAACAAAATTTCGAGTTTTAAAAGTGCTTAGAAAATTAAAATTATTTCTAAAATACTAAATATCGATTTGAATCCATCTAAACAACCCAGAGAGATGTTAGAGTTCTCTTTCTCGAGTAATTGGCTAGATCTTTTTTGTAAATCTTAAATGTTGCTATTAATCGTTAATCCAGAATTATGCAATTCTTAAAAGATTCTTGTTGGGTTTTGGAGTTTATCAAAGGGCGATTTCCTAAATATTTTGTTATTTGCAAAATTGTGTTTGTAGAATCTAGTTTCTCTGATTTCTTAGCGGATTCTAAGATTATATAAATAAACGAATGAGCTCTATTGTAGGACAAGGCAAGTTCTGCTTTTTAGCACCACATTCCCATTTACCAATAATTTGAAGATTCTTCTTTAAAGTCATGTGATTTCGCTGAAATGGGCTTAGGGTACTTCGTAGTGCTATTATTATATGTTTGTTGGATTTTGTTGGTTTGCAAATGTCATTTAATATTTTAAGAAATTCAATGTTAGAAAACAATGTACAGTGATTATTGATATAGTGAAATTTCGATTTATTTATCTAAAATCTACTCCGCTATCAGCTATATTTATATTTTATATTTTATAAATTATAAAATTACCAATATTATATTAAAAACATGGAAATGACAGATCTTTAAAAGTAAATAAATTGTTAAATTTAAAACTATATTACCTAATCAGTAAGTGTTAAAATATACCATAATTAACTAAAATTTTGGATTTCCTCATTAGATTATGTGAATGATTAAACCATTTATATTCAAAACAATCTTATAAAGTATTTATAACCATTCTAAAAGGATCTTAAAGGAGGTTTGGGTTAAATTTAATAAAATACTAAAGTTAAAATTATGTTTTGACATTATTCCACTAACCAAATTTTACAATTTTGAATCATATTAATTTTGTGAAATTAGCAGATTTAAGTCATAATAAAGATAAATCGGGTCTTAAAAACTTATAAGAAATAAAATTTAGCAAAAATTTTAGAATTAAAAAAAATTAATTTTCCAAAATGTTCGATTATTCATGAAAATTACTCCATTATCAATGTGATTCAATTATTAAAGTGTCCATTACCCAGTATTTACGGCTATAAATCGTCACCCCATATTTTCTTCCATTTCCCACACTTTCTTCCGTTTCCCACACTATCTTCCAATTCCCACACTCAGACCAATTTTATCATGATTTTTACCAGAAATACGGAAAATAATGCCATCTCACGGCTATATACTCACATTAGCCCCATATTGTGCATATTTAACATTTTCAGTGAGTACTCTAGCATAGGTTTTTTCAAAAATTAAAAATGGTTTTTTTGTTTTTTCCGAGCCTAGCGAACAACAAAATACTCTGAATATTGGCCAATTATTACATACTATCTGTTTAATGAATAAATATAAGCATATTTACACGGTTGAATAACCAACTACGTACTCACATTACAGTGACTTTTAAGTTGATTTTTATCACTAAATATGGCATGTGGGAATAAATTATATTTAATTTTAGAGATAATTTTTGAAAATTATTACAAATATATTAGGTTATGAAAGCTGGGAAGTTTATTTTACACAATAATATACATTAATTTCCTGAAAATTTTAAAATTTTTAAATTGGAAAATTGCTCGTAATATCCAAGAATATAGTGTGGATTTTCGTATTAACAGATCAAAATAGTCTCAGTCTCTGGGAAATATCGTCATACATCGGTTAGGATGTGTGAAACACCATAAAACCGCCAGCAATCATGCTAAAATGGACGATCGTGGGATATGGAAGATAGTGTGGGAATCGGAAGAAAGTGTGGGAATTGGAAGAAAGTGTGGGAAATGGAAGAAAGTGTGGGAAACAAGATTCCAGCCTGTTCCAGGACAGAGTGCAAATACAATGTATGTATAATCACATTCTACTGACCATATACACGGCTGAGTAGACATGGAACTCTTACATCCAACTGTAAGAGGGCGACAAAACAAACATTTTAGAGTGCCACGCTTATTCATCTCATGAACAGTATGTGAGAGCGCATTAACATCTCTGAACCAAGGAAATTCGAGTTTGCAAGTGACAAATATCACACGTGTGAAATTAGGCATCGTTACCATAATTGCTTGCCGAGCCAGCATTGCAGATACTCTTCATGTTGTCAATGACGCGGGCAACTGAACAAAAGGTCGTGCCAAGTCAATAACTGAGGGAAACAAAGAAAGAATCAAGGAATTATATCGGTTACACGAAGTGACTTGGAAGGCTATTATATAGAAGGTGTATACCATGCTGTTACTCATTTTGTAACAAAATGGATCGAGCAATGAATCAGTTAAATCATGGCCAGTTAAAAACTAAAGATATGATACTTCCGTAGAAACTGGATACGTTTTAATAGAGAAGGTATAACCAAAGATTTAATAATAAGGATATATATTCAAATCGAATCTATTTGTATTTTGTGTGTAAATGAGTTATTCATTCTCTATTGAATTTATGTATGCTTGTTTAATAGATTATGTGTTAAACAATGGATATGTGTTTGAAAGATCAAATCTAATCCAATGATGCTACTTGTTTTTCGAAAAGCTATACCAAATAAAACGAGCAATTTACATAAACATCTTAGAAATAATATAAAAAACGATTCATTATTTGCAAATTGGCCATTATCAATAATTAAATATCTAAAAGCATAAGTTATTTGGGAACTTCTTTACGACAATGGCATATTTTTGTAAGGCGTGAAAAGTTTAAAATAAGGGACTTCGGCCCTTATTTTAAACTATTAATTCGATTTTTAGCCGAAATTTGACAAAAAACGTAGTTTTAAAAATAAAATTTTATTATCTAAAACTTAATTATGTATTTTATAATTTTAATTTTACTTTTCAAAATTGTTCCAGATCTCGAAAGCCTTCTATCACTGTTGCAACAACCCAGGAAGTATTAAATAATTCAATACAATGGGAACTTCTTCCCGATATCGTACTATACACAAATGCAGTTATCTCCATACACAAATTGCAAAGTTGGTTTTGTTTTCAGATGTATGCTCGCAAATTGTAAATCCCGAAAAGTGCTAGATCAAATACTTGGTTTGAAAATAGCAAACTAAGTTTTAAACAAATTTTGATTTTTCTGGGTACACAAAACATCATCTGGAAACTTATCCTTTTTGCAAAAAATTTTAAGTTTGTCTACTATAGCTGATTATAATCGATTTACTAGGGAAGCGTTATTCGACAAATTAATTGAATCTTCTGATTTAAAAATAGGTGGCGAAGGAATTATCGTTGAAATAGACGAAAGTAAATTCGGAAAAAGAAAATTTCATAGGGGCAGACATGTAGAAGGTCAGTGGCTGTTTGGCGTAATTGAAAGAAATACCGAATGTTCTGGATGTTTTTTATAATTGTTAAAAAAGAAATGCTCCACTTTAATGCCGCTAATTATAAGTCATATTTACCAGGATCTATTATTACTTCGGATAAATGGCGTGCATATAACAGCATATCTGAACATGACTATACACATTATCCAATCAATCATTCATTACATTTTGTAGACTCCGATGACCCAATCATACACACTAATAAAATGGAAAGTACTCGGAGAGCTGTGAAAGCATCACTACCAACTTATAGAGCTCAAAAGAACTTTATTATTTATATTTTATGAATATATTTTTAGGGGAAAATATTTAACAAGGGAAACAAGAATGATTGGTCTGAAATTTTATTAAGATCATATCCTAAATCTAATTAACCTAATGTCAATACCAATTATTAAATTATTTGTTACTTTATTTATTTTTAATAAACATTCATAATTATATATTTGTTCGTTTATCTGTTTATTGTTGCGTTTGTTTGTTTGTTAGCATGTATGGAAGTATGCTAGTATGTGTGGAAGTTTGTGAGTGTGTATAGAAGTGTGTTGGTGTGTATGGAAGTATGTTAGCATGTATGGAAGTGTGTAGTATAGAGATAAATTTTTAAAAAACATTTTTAAGTCAACATTTTAAAACACCTTTATTTGATCCTAATTACTTTCTATAACATCAAAAACTACTAAACAATGAGATACCAACGTTCCAAAAAAGTTTTTAACCACTAAAAATAGGCCCCTGTTCTAAAGTTTACCCATTAGTTCCTTTCAAATTGAGAAATAACTCTATGTTACATTTCATGTTTTAGATTTATTTTGTACCAAAGTTTGTGTTTCAATCAGACATGAGCATTTTCGATGATTTCCGGTCCGGACCCGACCCGAAACGGGTCGGGCGGGCTCGGGTCGAAAATGAAAATCATTTTGGTAGTAAATTTTTTGAATTTTGAAAATTATTGATCAAAATAGTGTTATAAAAGTTGGTAAATCAACTTTTTGATTAGAACCAAATAGAATTATCCCTCCGAATATAGTATATTTCACTTATCTAAATCCCTGAATAGGTTTAGTAAGTTTAAAAGGTGATATTATTGACAATTTTGGTCTTTCGTGATTTGTTGAGAATTTTTGGTGATTTTTGGWCCTTCTTCMGCCCRAACCCGACCCGRTCGGGTCGGKTAYKCTCAATGTCTGGTTTAAACGAGACATTGTCATTTGAACTGGATTGGTCTTTTGGATTCATGCCTTAGATACTTGCTTTTTTTAATTCATGATAACTAGGGCAACTAATAAATTGCAGGTTAAAATGATAAAAATTGTCATTAAAACCTGTTGTTTATTGCACATAAAATCCCGAATAATTGCTGTTATTGTCAATAAAATTAGCTGATATTTTGTCTGATAAAGGTTAATAAAATTGAATTTGATCTATTTTCTTGGGGTTTGAATGTATCGATCTTTAATAAACACTTGACTTTTAATATTAATCAATACATGCAATTTTATAATTAAAGTTTTTAAGTCCAGGGAAGTTTAATTGTTATATCAAGAAAATAGCTTTTTATGTGAGGTTGAATAAACAATAATTGAATATGTAAAACACAATTCTCCTAATATTAAAAAAAAAATTTTTTGAAAATAAAATTTTCTATTGGTTTACTCAAATACTGAATCTTGAAAATTTTGATAATTATTTTATTATAAACGATAGGTTAACACTTTTAATTTTCATAAAACATCCATATTTACCTTAAAATATATTTTGACTAAATAGAATGCTGTTTCAAAGAAACGCCAGGGAGTACATTACTCTAACCCATTCAATATCCTGACATTTAGCAGTTCTAGAAGACACATCAAGCGATATTTTGGAATTCTGCCAGTTAATTTCTCTCGAGACCAAATATAATGTAACTTTAACCACAAAATGACAACACTTCGTAAGGGCCAGCCTCGAATTCTTCATATCAATCGATGGCATTGTCACAAGAATCTCACTTTCAACTCATCGACTGAATTAAAACCCTCGAAGTCTAGATTTACTATGGTTTCCATCTGATGAAGGAAAGCACACTCTCAGGAGTCTACTTTTTATTCGTAACGTTTTTAACTCGAACTACAAGGAACATACCAAGCCGTTCCGAAGAATAAACAACCACAAACATTTCAAAGCGAAGGGGAATGATTTAAAATTGAAGACACAAAGAACTATATGGAAGAGGGGGTTGCATTTGTTATATGGCAGAACATCCTCTCTATTGTCTCCTTCAGCATCATTTCTACCCAGGATTTGAGGAAACTTCCAGGCATCTGATTCCCACAAGTTATTACAACACACAGAGGTATACACACAATCTTGGACTGCCGTTAATTCTACAACCTTCTTATGAACGAATAAAATAAATGGTTGAAGAGATCTTCTAATACAAAAAGCTTTTAATCAAAGAAGCTCTACCAAAACATGATTAGTATGACCACTGAAATTTTTATGCAATGGATTATGACATGTAACCAATAAGTCAAGGAAATATCAAAAGTTCGAATATTTACAATAAATAACCCTTTTGGTTAAAAGAAATAGTCTTAATGGGAAATAACTTCTTTAACAGACGGGCAAGGAACTAAAAAGGATGATAAAAGGAAAGTTGTACGTTTAAAGGTTTTATTGTGATGGCGATTTTTAATTAATAAATGTTTATTCAGTTCAATATCTTAAGATATAAATAAATACTGTGTTTCATAAACTTATATTATATCCAGGGAAATTAATCATTTAATTATTTATTTTAATTTGTATAATAAAAGTTTTGTGAATTATGTTATTGTGTTTCAATAAAATTTGCAATATAATTTGATATTAGATTTTTTGAACTCGCATATGTAAGAGTTTGAGGTCATTTCTCGGGGATCCGCTCATGGGTACTCTCGTAGCGTCCTAGATAGTGGGCATAGGGACCGGTTTCAGTTGTACGCGCTCATTTAAAATTTTATCTAAGTGTTAATTTCTTTGATAATTTGATGGTTAAAGTTAATCGATTTGTCTTGAACTACTTTAGCGTATTTATAATAGGGATATCACAATGTTAACGGATGTTGTAATATTCTCCGACATGGGGAGTTTTTGTTGTGATATTTTAAAATTTAAAATTTTGAAAAATGCTTTATTGCATTTTAAAAAGGCTACAAATTGCATATATTGCTTTTATAAATAAAAAAGTTAGTTATCGCAAAAATAACTTTTTCATATTAACAAATATTTATATATGGATGAAATTAAAAGTATTATTATACGTTGTTATGATCACATAATCAAATTGCGTTTATAGACTTTTGGTTGCCCTACTTATAAGCCGTTACCTCATTGATCATATGCCATAACTATTTTTAACTTTTTAAATTCTATAGAAAATATACTATTATTCTACATGGCGACATCGACAATTTATGATATATTAGAGAAGCTTGGGGACAAGTACATAAGGGAAGAGGCCCATGTACTCGATTTCGAGACCAGCAACCTCGATACAGAAGGTGTGAGAAAAGTGGTGGTCGAGTATTATGAGGCAAGGTACAGAGAACTTCGAGCGATGAGAGTCGCTGACTTAAGAGCCGTAGCAAATGCACAGGACGCAGGAGATGTCAAAGACCTCACAAAAGTGGACCTACTGAGAGTCATAATGGGGAATGACATTGAAGACGCGGTGTGTGCGCTCAACAAACAGAAGGAGGAAGAGACAGAGGAGGCATTCAGGAAAGCAGCCGAAGCCCACCAAAGCGAACCTCCTACAGAGGTAGAGAAGCCAGCGGAGTCGCAGATCGTCCAGGGTATACCTTTACCGGACAAGTTTCTGACGAATCCAGGCACACCAAAGAAAGAATGGAAGGTGTGGTATAAGGGGTTCTGGAACTACCTATACGCATCCAACATGGATTCCCGTGAAGAATCGAGGAACATAGCCATGTTACATCACTGTCTTGGAGACGAAGGGGAAAGGATATTGAGCATTATCCCTAAGAGCAAAGGAACTCTAGAGGAGATAAATGAAATCATGTCTAGCTACTTTGGCGAGACAAAGACCCCTACATTTTGGAGAAGTGAGTTGTTCCACCGTATTCAGCGAGTAGGAGAAGACGCGCGCGCATACGGGATAGAGTTACGGCGCATAGTAGCCAACTGTGAGTTAGGTCAATTAGAAGAAGTGCTTGTCAGGGATTGGTTTATTGCCAACTTAAGAGACCCGATAGCACTAAGGACTTTAACCATGAAGCCTCCCGAGAAGTTCGAGGATACAATAAACAATGCCTTCCAGATTGAAAGCTCGAACAAACCCCAGGGACAGACGGGGAATCCTATAGCAGGAAGGTTCGATAGTATGGGGGAAAGGAAAAGGGATGACAGTTACGTGCAGATGATTAACTGTGGTAAATAAGGACAAAGACACTCAAGTAGTCGCAAAGCCTGCCCTGCTTACAATACCAGATGCAGCCGTTGCAACAGGGATAGACACTTTGCAAGTATGTGTAGGATGCCAGAAGCCGCACTTAGAAGTCAAAGACCGCCAAGAGGTCCCAGATACAATGAACGTCCTCGTGACGGTCCTTGGAATAGATTCCTAGAAGAAAATTCAAGTGAGGACGAACGAAGGTTCAGACAAGGCCCACCAAAAGATGACTACTCTCCATACTCCTTTAGTGGAGATGAAGACTATCGTACCTTCTCAGTGAAAGGTAAAAAGAAAAGAACTTCAGAGAAAACACTCTGGTATAGGAAGAGACCTATGAAAGTCATAGTAGACACAGGGTCGGATGTTTCCATACTAAGTACAGAGACTTTGAAGCGGGAGAGAATCTCAGAGAAACTCACAAAAGCCAACACCGTGATAAGGTGTTATAACGAGGCTAAAGTAAATGTGATAGGTACCACCAAATTAAAGGTGAGTTTTGGGGAAAGAGAGGAATTGATTGAATTCCTAGTAGTGGACAAAGGAGCCACTATAATCGGAGCCGAAGACGGTTTGAAATTGGGATGTTACAAATGGAACCAACCAAAGGAAGTCAGCCCCCTAAATAAGTACAGGAATATAAGGGTCTTGAATTATTGACCGAAAGTTAGGTTTAAAATATTTCTCAAGCAAGGTTACAGGCCCTGTATAGCTCGCGAACGTCCAATTCCATACGCCTTAGGTAACAAAGTCAATGAAGAATTAGATAGACTTGTAGACCAAGGAATAATTGTGCCAACGGAAAGCAGTGATTGGGTAAGCCCCATTGTAGTTGTGGCCAAGAAAAGCGGAGAGGTGCGAATTTGCGGCGACTTCCGTATGCTTAACAAAGCAATACAGGACGACAAATATCCTTTGCCAAGGATAGAAGATCTCCTGGCAAAGATAGAAGCCGATAGCAGGTTTTATGCTAAAATAGACTTAAAGTCTGCATATCACCAGATAAAATTATCTGAGGAATCACAACCTTTGACGACAATTATAACGGCAAAAGGTACTTTTAAATATACGCGTATGCCATTTGGAATCAAATCGGCCCCAAGCGCATTCCAACGGATCATTACTGAACGGTTAGGAAACAACAAAGGAATTCTGGTCTATCTAGACGATATCCTCATTTCAGCAAAGACTGAGAAGGAATACAGACAAAGAGTAGAGTTGGTACATCGAAAGCTCAAAGAGGCCAACATCACCATCAATGACGAGAAATCCGAGCATAATATCAGGACGGTGGACTGGTTAGGATATGAAATAAGTGAGAAGGGAATCCGACCATCGCCCAAAAAGACAGCCGCAATCCTTGAATTGCATGAACCGTCCACAAAGAAAGAAGTGAGACAGGTACTTGGAACAATAAACTATTACTGTAGATTTGTGAAGAATATCGCAGCAATAGCAACTCCTTTATATGCTCGTCTAAAGAAAGAAAAGAAGTGGGATTGGGAAGCAAAAGAAAAGGAAGCCTTCAAACAACTGAAAACGGCAGTCGCAAAGACGTCGGCCGTAGCACCGTTCCAAACTAGCAACGAATTCCCAGTGCGCCTGAGTTGCGATGCATGTGATCAAGGTATGGGTGCAGTTTTAGAACAGGTTCAGAAAGACGGAAACTACCAACCGGTAGTATATTGGTCCTCTCAATTTAAGAACTATGAGAAAAACTATTCCATAGGAGAGAAGGAAGCACTAGCTTGTGTATCAGCAGTGCTGAAGATGAAAAGATATCTTCTAGGAAGACACTTTACCCTCAGAACAGACCACCGTGCATTAGTCACCTTACTATCTCAAAGTAAGATCAAACGGACGATAGCACGAGTAGAAAGATGGAGAGAAAAGTTGGCTTGTTTCAATTACTCCATCGAACACTTGAAGGGAGCAGAAAATCAGATAGCAGACCTGCTATCGAGATCCCCTGTCGCAGCCAACCATCAGAGCAAACCGATATGGGAGGAAATAGTTCTGAACAACATAACAGAGTCGGAGAAGCTAAGTCCTCTGACATATGAGACAGAACTGTCCAAAGTCAGTGGAGCAATTAAGACGGGACATTGGAACGAGAAACTTCAAAACGATAATAAAGAATACTACAGGAATAAGGACAACCTTACTGAAAACGAAGGGTTCCTATTCTACAAACGATATCGTTTTGTCCCGGCGATGAAAGCAAGAATGAACATCATCGAGGAAGCACATAAGCTACACCAAGGCATAGAGAAATCAAAGGCCAGAATACGTGAAAGATTCTGGTGGCCTGGATGGTATGCGGAAACTGAGACATACATAAAAGAGTGCCCAGTATGTCAGAAATCAGGTAGGACAAAAATCACTCGAGAGCCACCTTTAATAACAGTTCCTCTTCCGGATAAACCTTGGGACAAAGTCGCAATTGATCTCAAAGGGCCACTTGATGTAGGCAAATACAAATTTTTACTGGTAGTCATGGACTATTACAGTAAATGGCCAGAGATCATCGGCCTAAACAAGATATCAAGTACGAGTATCAAAAACGCACTGATCTCTATATTCATTAGGCTAGGCCTACCAAATACCATTGTCTCCGATAATGGTAAACAGTTCGTGTCAAAGGAAACATCCCAATTCTGTAGGAAACTTGGCATAGAACATAGGCCGGTAGCACTATATGCACCCAGGCAAAATGGACTTGTAGAAAGGTTCAACCGGGTTATAAAAGAAAAACTAGAAGAGGCTGTAGAAAACAAATGGAATATCCAAGACACAATGTCCGCCCTTCTTTATAACTACAGAAGCACCCCTCACTTAACCACCCAAATATCCCCATTCGAAGCAATGTATGGCAGGAAGATGAATAACGAACTAGGTAAGCTAGTTCCTAGGGGGAGAGAAGAGAAGAAGGATGTGATCGACCGCGAAATGGTCGAAAGAAAGCAGGCAAAAATGAAATACAACTTTGATAAAAGAAAAGCCGCTTATGATAAAAATAAAAAGATTGGCCAGGAAGTCTATATCAAAGATAAAGATGGGAAGTATTCCGGCCCGAAAAAAATAGTTAATAAAGGCAAAACATCGGTATACCTAGGACCCAAACAGAAATGGCCAATGGACCGAATAGCCGTGATCAAGTCAAAGAGGAGGTTTAAAAATAAAAGGAAAAATAAAAAGAGCTTAAGGCCCACGCATACTCCCAATGGTGAAACGTTTAAGAGGGGAGATGTAGCAATGGAGTACCTTATAAGCCGTTACCTCATTGATCATATGCCATAACTATTTTTAACTTTTTAAATTCTATAGAAAATATACTATTATTCTACAGATTATAAATAAAACAACAAATTTATATCCAGTGTGTTAAATTATTAGTTAAAATTTTAGATGAAATTATTATTATCATTGTTATTTTACACCATTTTTACACATTGTATTAATTTGAACAACAATAAAATCATTTTCAACCGGAACATTGTCAAAGGACTACACGTAATTTGTGGCAATTATACAATCTCCTCTGAGTTTCGTAATAACACAGGCACTATCAATGGCGAACACAAACTATTAGTTATAATTATTAGTTTACAAAGAGAACCAAATTATAACCTAACATTAACAGCACTAACAAATCCAAAAACAACCAAGCAGAACGAGAAATTAAAAATAGAACAAATTGAAAGTATATATTCAACATTATCAATAAACCACGCAAAATATTTTATATTTAATTTATCTTTGGATGAATTAAAGAAAATTATAACAGGGGAAAATAATGAAGAATTCATAAATTTATCTCCTAAACATATCCGGGCTCTAATATTCAAACACCATGAATGGAATTTGGAGAAAAGATTGGACAATTACGACGATATAAGCTTTCTTCTTAATGGTACGACGCTATTCAACTCGAATGGATTCCTTATGAAAGGGTTCACAAGGATATCATGTAATGGGGATATTATATTCCATATAGAAGGGGGTGAAGTTGGTCCTCTACAAAAAATGGACTTATTTGTAAACCTGGAGATGAATATATTTGCTTCTTTGTCTGTTTCTGAGGAGAACGAATATGAAATTCACGAAAATAAGTCTATCTTCAAATTTAATGTGAATAGCAAAAGAAATAAGCGTAAATTTGCTGTGTATAGTGAGAGCAGCCCTTCACAAGATTTTGCTTACATGTTTTACAAGCTGTGGTCGTTTGGAGACAAATATAAGAAGAAACTAACTGAATCTAACTAACTTCAATGGTTCAATTGTCCAAGTAAATGTCCTGTTTATCAATTATCAGTTTCATAGGCTTCTATGTTCTCTAGATGTATGTAGTATTCCATAATAGAAGTTTTTGTTCTGTAAAGCTCCACAGTAGTTTTGAAAGTATGAAAACAAGCTTGTTTAAAAACTCCAACTTCCAAGATCAATCTATGATCGTAATGTCTCCACTAAGCTTCTACAGGCGCTTCTTCATTCAAAGTTTTACTTTTGAAATATATTTACCAGTTAGCAAACCCACTGTCCTTTATACGTTCTAAAAGTTATATCCGGAGCATAAAATTTCAAAAACACCTCACTTACGATTTTCTGATTTTCGAACTTTCCTTTCCATACATAAAAGAATTAATTTGAAATGACGAACCTTTTCCTTGTAGAGCAGGACAACGATCTCACAAGCGACTCCGACAACGACGAGTCCCTACTCTTCACAACAACAATGTCCGACCGAGAATCACAATTTTAAAAGCTATTCCCGTTCCTTCAGAACCGTTCGAAAATAGAAAGACAAGATCTCCCCAGAAGTTCTCTAACAACAGTACAAACGACAAAGCTTGGGGTCTAAAGAAGTTCAACAAAAGATACAGCCTCCCATCAAAGGAATCCAAACTAGGCTACTTATTCCTCGATGAAAACTCCTGTATCAATCTCATCAAGAAATTACTCCTTTCGTTAAACAGTCCAAAGCCTTCAAACAAAGAGGAAAATATAAAGTTGTTGTTCACGACATTCAATCAGTTTGTCACACCACAGATTCTGAACAACCCTAAAAAGGCCCTCTATATGTACAATATGTTTCATTCCAGCAACATCCTTAAAGTCTTCGGAAATCTCGTAGTTCTATTACTAACTCAGGAAATTAACAAAAATGGGCCAGCAACAGACATGGCTGTTTTGATGGTCGACAAAATGGTTGAAATTATAAACAAACTAATAAATGTGTTCTTCTCCCACAAAACGTTCATAGACAATGTGGAGGACTTGAAGACGTATAGTCCTTCTCTACTGTTCTTTATAATAGGCGAGTTATACAGGAAAAGTGAGAAGGACAGTTGCGAGGGGTTCTACGAAAATGCGATAAAGGCGTACCAGAAGTTCGAGAATTCAAACAAAGTTACCAATGTACTTGAATTGCCACTTGTCTTCGAAGCTAAGGCAAAGGTGGTGCGAGACAACTCAGGAGACCTGGAAGAAATATCAAGCATACTGTACAAGGGGTTTTTAGAAACAAAGAGCAGACGGTTGAAAGACAACTTAAAAATATGCTTGGATAAAATGTATAGGCTTGCAAAAGAAGATAATAAGTGTTTATAATTTCATATTGCTGACTTACTTATTGTTTTCTTACAATGCTGTTCAACAGCTCGGAGACAGTGCTATTCTTTTCGTACATTTCGATACTTTTCTTGAGCTGTTCCTTTTGATACTCCAAATTGGTATCCTCCAACACTTCTTCTTCGCATCCAAAACAAAGTGAAAACTTTGAAAGGATACTTTTTAAAAGGCCTACTTTAGCTTGGGGGAAAGTGTGTGTGAACTGGATACTCAGAAATTCTCGTGTAAAATCGTTGGTTAAACTGCGCTGAGAGTACAAAATATAGAGACTTTGAAAATAAATACAACTTCGTATCGAAGAAATACACTGATGAATTGAACTTGTCATTGAAAATGCTAATTTTGAAGAGGATAGTTGTGGATAATGAAGTCTTTGTGATGATGATGTATGGGGAAATCTCACCAATGAAATGAAGTCTAAAATAAGCTTTTCTAGTGGATTCGAAATTGGGTTTGTCCTTTTTATAGTCTGTGTAAATGATACAGTTTGTTTTCCCTTCTGTTTTTAATTTTGCCATGTTAAGAAAATTAGTTATGTTTAATTAACCGTGAAAAATCGTAAGTATTTTTCTAGTATAGCGGCTTTGTTCTATTTTAGAAATCTTTAAGTCTTTATTTTCGAACAAGAAGTTTTTATAGCTGTTATTAGATGTAAATGCCTTTAAATAATAAAGAAGTCTTTTATTGTTTGGTTTAACCTTACCAAGCCTTTTCTGCTAATAAAAGATCTCTTTGTTCTTTTACAAGCCAAGTACAGTTTCAGAAATGAAATTCCAAACTACCCGTTCTATTCTTCAAGGCCTTCACATGTTTTCCATGGTGTTTTATTTCCTGACGTTTCTTGGTGTGTCAATTCATTTGCTTTCAAATATTTTTTGTCAGATTTCAGAAAAATGGGAAAAATCCGACATATCAGCATTTACACAGTTTTCAGCCGATTTAAAGAGTTACACACGCCCATTACACAAACAAGACAGGCCAGAATCCATGATTCTCCTCATAGCCCTGAAACAAGTGCTAACGATTGCTCAAGAGTTCCCTGGTGCATTTTGTGTGTTAAAGATGTTCAAATCAATTTCCGCATCTTATAAAGGACCTCATGATCCATGGATATCCATTTCCCAGTCCTCTTACGACCTACTAACAGACCAGTTCAACATAATTCGTAATTTAACCAGAATAAGTACTACAGTTTATTTCAACACACTTTCTAATTACAACAACAAATACAAGCGGTACCATTTAAAGGAGTTACTTTACATAACCAAACACGGCTATGGGGATATACAAAACTTGGGGACGTTACTTGAAGTCGACAAAGTAGACATGGAAGTTTGCGCTAACTTTATTTATGCCACACATAACAAAACTACTTTTGAATTTGTGGAGCTATTTTCCCATTACTTTGAAATAAAGACTCAGATTAAAACTGGACCAAAGGTAACTAAGGAAGAGAAGGAAGGAATGTACTTTTGTTTCGATACATTTGAGAATTATATCGAAGACACAAATCGATACAGACCTCACACAATAGGAAAGGTAAAGGAAGGAATAGTTGTATTGTTTGAAGAGAAAGGCGATAGACATATTTGCGTTAAAGACAAAGAATACAAAGTTAGACTTATTAATAAAGAAGGAGTTAATAGTTCTTTACAATGGGAATTAAATGACCACCAAAAAAGAGGAAGCTATGTTATATTTGAAACAACACACAGTTTTATAGAGGAAGATGGTTTCCTAGTTTTTTGTGTAAGGAATAGAACAGGGGTATACATGAATGAAAACTACAAAAGAAGTACAGTTAAAGATGAACATAAAACCGAAAGAGAAAATGACAAATTATTGGTAAAGTTGATAGATTTTAACACAGGCACTACATTGCTAGACTTTTACGTTGAGAGCATTTAAATATATTTTATAAAGAGATAAGTTTATAGGTTTTAAAAACATTACAATTTGTTTAAAAGAATGAATATCGTTGATATAATTATTAACATACTTTAACTAAAATGAAATAAATCCATTCTCTATTTCCACTTTGTATTTTTCTAATATTTTAAATCTTTTCAATTTAAGAGTTGGTGTTAAACACCCATTTTCCAAATTCCATTCTTCTTTAATAACAACTACTTTCTTTGCTATAATGCTTTTATGTATTCCCTTTTTATTTTCCAATTCTTTAATTTCTGCGGGCTCTATTTCGTTTTCTGTATTTAATACTAGGGTTATTTCGTTGTTATTCCCTTCATTGATGTAAACCATGCATTGTTTTACTCCTTTCAACTCCCTATAAATGTTTTCGTAATGAACCAAATTATAAAATTCCCCATTGCTCAGTTTTATATTCTCTTTTTCTCTCCCTACAATTTTAAAAGCTCCCAATTCTAACTCTTCATGTGTCCCTATATTATCTGTTGTTGTAGTTGTATCTGCAAAAGGCAGTTTCGAAGATAAAGGAAGTTGAATCTCCGCTATGTCTCCCGTTACAATTCGATTTCCATTTTCTTTCACGGGGTTTCCATTTACATAGCGTTCTGTAATAGATTCTCCCTCTAATAATAAACGTCCTCTAATTACTCTCCTGTTCTTGTGCCGTGTTTCTTTATAGAATTCATCCGTCTTTAGTATAATAGCTTTATTTTGTTTTGTAGGGATTCCTACATAAGTTTTCTTTGTTTCTTTTATATTTGGAAGACTATAGAGACCAATTGCACAAGTTTCTGTTAACGCATATCCCTCACAGAAATTCACATCCAATACGTTTATTGTCCATTGCTTTAAATTGTCACATAAAAAGGCACCTCCGCTAATTATGGCCAAAACATCACCCCCAAGTTCTTCTTTAATCTGATTAAAGAATATTTGATTTCCCAAAAAGCTAAGAATGGGTACTTTATACTCTTTGACTCTTAGAAGAACGYKGTWYGACTAATTTTACACCATGGCGGAAAGTTTAGGGCGAGTTAACCATCGGG
>JASNJN010000326.1:0-16699 GCA_030180075.1 Mikrocytos mackini | reverse complement strand
TCATTRATGGAAAATTATGGTTGTATATTATTTTACAACTTGGCCGTTAATGGAAAATTAAGGTCGTATATTATTTTACAACCTGGTCGTTAATGGAAAATTATGGTTGTACATTATTTTACGACTTGGTCGCGAAAGGGTTAATATCACATTAACCTTTCGAATTTTTAAAATATTTTAAATTCAAATTTTTTAAACATGAAACAAAAAACTTCAAACACAACTTTCTTACTTGTTTTGATCGCGATCACAGCAGTTGTCTCATGTTCATACCTCAGTAAAAATACCATCCCTGGATTGTTCACATACGCTGTTTCCATAATAATTCTGATAATTTCAATTATTCTGTCTGGAATTTCCTACAAACTCGACTCCGGGATTAAATACAACAACTCTCTCGGTTCTGTAACTATAGGACTAACCGTAACTCAGATAGTAATCTTGTTGTTGGTTTTGATAAGGGGAGCGACTATCGAACTAAAGAATTTCATAAGCAAGTGTGGTGGATATCTGAACTCTTCTTCTGAGTCCATGGAAAGTTACAAATACCTCAGTACTAGTGTAGGAAACAGCGACTGGGCTTTGGCAGGAGTGACGTGTACATTTGCTTCGTATGTGATCCTCGCCCAAACAATCATCATTGTATTAATGTTCTTCTTCCAGGGAAGTTTATTGAAGAAATTGGTAGCGAACACAGCGAAGGAGAAGACCAGCGAATGGGGGGACGAGGAAGAAGAGAACATGTTCGACGAAAGCGACTTCTGACCAAAACATGTTTATAGTTTATAAATAACGAGACAGTATTTCTTTAACATTGTTCTTTATTTACCTATACTTTTATTCCGTAGTCACCCAAGTTCCACAATAGCACCCTGCCGTCTAGTCCGCTCGTACTGAACTTGTTCGCGTCGGCATGGTCCCTCTCAATCTGTACAATTGTGTTCGAGTGCCTGTTCTTGCTGACTTTGAGTTTATCAAGCTCATCCTTAGAAAGATTGTACGTTAACTTCGCTTCTAATACGTTTGTTTTCTTTTCGAACTCGGTTTCTTTTTTGTTCTTAATTTTCTTCAGCGGCTTTAATTCCTTTTCTATCTCTACGTCAAAGTCACCCTCAGCATGTTTTATCTTGAATAAGATAGGGAGGTTGTCGTAACCTGCCCCGACAAAGTGTTTGTCACTTAGGAACTTTATGTCTCTCAATAAACTCTTTTTGTTTTGTATTAAACAGTCGCTCGAGATGAAGTTCATATGACCGTCTTGTATCTTCAAGTTGTCCTCGTCTAAGTTGGCAACGAACAATTTTTTGTCGTTACTGCTGAACAACAGCTTGTCTCCTTCTTGGTTGAAAACAACATTGTCCAACCAGGCTTTATCGCCCGTGTCAACATAACCTAACACTTCCCCGAAAGTATCCACCTTTTCCAATAAAGCGGGGCTTAGTTTTTGGAGGTAATAAACGGCATCCTTTTCATCTCCCATTCCAGGCGGGCCCTGTAACTTGTCGACTTTAGAACGGTCCAGTCTGGCTTTATACGCGGAGCAAATTCTCACCCTATAGTCGGTGGAAGCCGTGGCTAACAATAACCCAGAAGGGTGCCAGACAGCTTTAATTACAGAACTACGGTGTTTTCTTATCAATGAAGATGACCACCAGTCGTTGGACTTGTCATACGTACAAATAGACACCACTTTGGAACCCGATGCTATTGCAAACCTGTCTCCAAAAGGGGACCAAGAGACATGGAGTGCGGCTCGGTCGAGCTTGGTAAGTACGAGTTTGTGGTCCCAGTTCTTGTTATCTGGTGTAGCAGGAGTCCATACATAAGCATTGCGATCGTGTGAGCAGCTGACTAGTAAATTGCTCGATGGGTGAAAGGCCAAAGAAGAAACAATCCCGTCATGGCCGGAGAGAACACAAAGTTTCTTCCAATCTTTGCTGGGCTTAGATTCTGTGGATAAGATTGTTATCTGGCTAGTTGCGTCTGAAATAGCGAGTAGTTTGCCATCGAAAGAGAAAGAGTGGCACAAAATGCTGTCTGCGAGTTTTGTTTCCATAGTAAAATAAAATTTTATTTTTCGAATGTCAGAAACTTTTGTGGCCCAAGCCAAGTCGATAGAAGACGATATAAACAGAAAAAGCAAGAAGAAGGGCTTCTTTTCCTCCTTATTTGGAAGTGGGGTCGACTTCTTTGAGCTCGCTGACTTGTACACTAAAGCCGCTAACAATTACCGTTTGGGAGACCTGCCCAAGGAATCAGTCCGCTGCTACGAAGAGGCAGTGAAACTTTACCTAAAGACAGAGAGCCCCGGTTCATTCAGAATAACCGACTGTTACAAGAAGTGTGGAGATGTGTTGACTGACTCTGATTTTTCGTCTGCGCTGAATTACTACAACAAAGCGGCAGAAGGATTTCTTCAAAACTCTAACTTTTCTCTTTCCGCGAAATTGTACCAACAAATGGCAGACCTCACCGCAAAACACACACCAGAGGACTATGAAAGCCAGATTGAGTACCACGAAAAGGCGTTTAAATTTTATAAGGCGGCCAACAGCAATTTCACTGCATACCAGGAGCTAATAAAAGTCGCCGATTTCTATGCTATGAGCGAGGACTACAAGACCGCTTGGGATAAATACCTTGAGATAGTATTAAACCAAACAGATGACAATTCTCAGCGAATGAGAAACACCAAACATTTATTCAAAGCTTTATTGTGCGTTTCTATACGATTCTTAAACAACGAACTTGATTCTTTGGAACCGTCCTTTGCAGAGGCTACAAAGTTGAACCCTTATTTTTCTTCTTCCGATGAGTACACGAGCATTTATAAAGTGAAAAGTGCAATCGAAAGCAAAAACAGAGAAGATATAAGCAGTTTGTTGGAAAGCATCCATGTTAGTACAACAGAAATAACTCTGTTTAATAGGATCATAGAAGCACTTAAAAAGTTTGAAACAGGAGAGAAAGAAATAGACTTGACGTAATTATTAAATATATAGATCAATCAAATACAATGTGGAAAACGATTAAAAATTAACTACCTAGTTTCTCTTTGTAGAGGTTTCCCACTAGACTTTTGGCGGAAAGTACAGTATCGCTTAGGGTTCCCCTGGCGCCCGTTTTAGCCCAACCAATCGCGTAGACATTGTTGAAAGGCGGTATCTTATACGAATCGTCGGTTATTAAATATTTGTTATCTGCACTTTTCCCTATTTTAATGTCGTCTTTTTGTTTGAACCCAAAACTTTCGATGTTTATTGTTTTGTCATTTTCTAAAATGTCCATACCCGAGTTAAATTGGAAATTTATAACTTTGTCGTATTCGTCTTTACTTTGACAAGTTGGTAAGTCAGACAAAAAGGTCGATACCTTATTTAGCCTTCTGTGTTTATTATTGATACTATCGTAAGTAGCAGAGGAAGAATCAACTTTTAGTTTGTAAGTACTTTTATTCTTTAATTCTTTCAATTCTGGTATTCCGAATTTAGTTTCGAATAGACTTTTCCTTCCAACTATATTAATTCTATTAGGGTTTACTTTAGACAAAAAGTCTTTTATTTCATCTTTAAGGTATTTATTGTCTTTGATATATTTTTGGTCCAAGGTAATTAATCGAGCAACGTCCAAAGATACATTACCAAGGCCTAATATATTTATTGTCTTAGAGTTAATTATTCGAGACAGAAGTGTTGGGTCCAGTTTCTTGTAGCCGTTAATGTAATTTATGAAATCGATCGCCGCTAATACATTTCGAGTCTTTACAGGTCTCTCGCAACCCGTAGCTATGAAAACTGCGTCGTGTTTGGAGCTGACCTTGTTCAAAGTGTTGTAGTTAATGGGGGAGTATTTGTTGAGCTTGATTCTGACTTTCTTCGCAATGGCACTAAATTGTTGTTCTATAGTTTTTATTGGCAGATTGTCTGGAGATACGCCATGTGAAAGTAAACCGAAAGGATGGCTATTTGCTTCTAGAATTGTTATTTTGGGGGTTTTGAAGTACTGCAACAAGTATTTGGCTGTGTACATACCAGCTGGTCCTGATCCTATTATCATAAATCGCTTCCTGTCTTTGAATATGGCCTCTTTCCATCGGCGTACGATCGACATCTTTCTCAAAATATTTTCGAAATATTTGAAGAGCTATCACAGACCACTCTGTAATCAATGGTACGCTTGTTTACTTGGCCACTCTCCTATATAAATGATTTTCTAATGTTTTGAGTTTCCAGTAATCTTGCAATCACCAAAACGATTTAAAAAAACTCGAATTACATTTAACACAGAAAAAGTACTACGGGCTAACATAATATCTTAATTTAACTGTAGTTTCAAATACAATAAAACGCAATACCAATAATAATTTAATAAAACCTTAACTTAGTTCCTTGTTTTAGCCATACACTTACTAGTTAGTTCGCACACTCATATACTCAGATTCATATTTCATATTTCGTCCAGTCTTTGCAATGTCTTTTCCGACTTGCTCAAAAACTCAGCCCTATGTTCTTGTAGATCCTCTATCTTATACCTTAATCTTTCTAGTATCAAGTTGACAACTTCATAGTTTGGGCGTTCCAAATACTCGAACACTTCTTTACACGTTCCTTTATACATTAAATAGATAACCTCCTTCAGAATTCCGGTCAGTTTCAAGTCGGTCTTTTCTACTGGGTTATTCGAATCCTCAATAAATCCCTTCATCTGAGTTTGGACGCTATGGAACTTGTTTAAGTAAGTGTCGTACTCGCACAACCTTTCTGTGTACTGGTCCAGGAACTCGTCTATGGGGATGTCTCCTGTGTTCGTCTTGTACTCCTTACCGAAAGGCACGGAAACGAATTGTGTATTAAATAAATCGCGATATAGCCCAGAACACTGTGTGACCGACTGCTTCCTGACCATGCTCGGTAGGACGTAATAACTAGGGGAAATTTGGAGACAGTTCTTTATCAAAGGCCCTCGGATGAAATGATTCTCTTCGTATGGGTCGTAGAAGAACCACTTCTTTGCGTCTATAACTTCCTTGAAAAAGTTCTTTGCAATGTAATAGTATACTTTTGGAGAACGCTGGAGAACGGGCTCGAGAAGGTCCAGTACTTGGTACTTTGTCAACAGCCGCAAAGAGTAAAGGTACAAAAACTTCTGGAAAATAGTTAGCTGTTCCGTAGTTAACTCGATATGTATTTTCTTGTAGAATTTGAGGTATGGTAATACCTGTTGTGTTTTTATTGTCATTTCGAGTTTTGCTTTTTAGTTTTGAAAGAGTGTTAACTATACTTCAACTGGGCCGCTTCGTTTTTAAATGGGTATGTGAATAATCTGACACTCAATGTGTAAGCCATTTTTCTTAATATCACTGAAACTTAAGCTGTTAGAAGTTTGTGAAATAGTGTAAAATTAATTTTGGATAATATTTACCGGTAAAAACATTTTAAAACATTGTGCGTTCATAATAAGATAGGTGTGGCAGATAAGCCCACATGGTCGATGGAAATAAAGAACACAAATTTTCAATTTTTTACTTTTCAAAACAAAACAAGTGAATGACTTCCAAAGTTTTCCTCGGGGGTGTGTGCAAAGATACGTCATGGCGAACCGATATTGCTATACCAGAATTACAAGAACACAACGTTGAATATTTTAACCCACAGAAAAAGCCAGGAGAATGGAAGAAAGAATTGGTCGAAGAAGAAAGCATGGCTAAGAGAGAATGTAACATCATATTATTCTATATCACCTCCGAATACCCTTCCATAACCTCTATGTTGGAGCTGTTACACCTAGGCTCTCAAGATAAACATGTATTTTGTGTAGTTGACGACTTTACACCTTCACAAGGCCAGTACAGTACTATTACTTCCGATGTCGAAAGAGCAAGAGTATATTTAAAAGACATGTTAAAAGAGAATAAAAACACACGTCGTTTCCTGGGAATAAAAGAGGCCGTGAACGAAATATGCAAAATATACAAATGCTAAACAAATGATTATTAAGTGCGTGTAAATAATAAGTACGCTTTAGAATGTTTTGTTTAACTTCAGTTGTATATTCAATAGCATTGCAAATCGTTCGCTTAACACGTCTTGTGTATTATGATCATAATATTATGTTATTTACGCCTCCGGGTCTTCCTTCACTCTTTTCACAAAGAGGTACCCAAAAATCTCAGTCCCTGTTTCCTCGAGTTCGGGCTCTTCTACTTTGACGCTTGTCCTTTCGAACCCTTTATTGAATGCGTCGAACTCTATTTTTCTATCATTTTCGGAGCCCGCACTTATTATGAACAATTTCCCTCCTTCTTTGAGGACTTTGTGGTACGACTCAAGGGCTTCTTTCACCAACTTGGTGTAGTTTTCATCGCAGTACACTGAGTCCAGCGTAAACTTGTCAAGTATGAACTCGAACGTGTTCTCAGGGAAGTCCAGGCTTTGGATTGCTTTCACCGCGTACTTAGGCCTCGATTCGAGATTGACCAACGATTCCTCCTTATCTAACCTGTCTGTCATCTTCTTTATTGCATTTTCGGAAAAATCTACACCTGTAACTTCAGTATATCCGTCCTTGGCCAGGTTCTCACAAACTAGGGATAGCCCACAGCCTGCGTCCAAAATAGGAGCGGTTTTCTCCTTTGGCAAGTGTTCGGAAATCTGTCCTTTCAATTTATCCCATTCTGGTATCCAACCATATGCAGTGTCACAGTTAGTGTGTCTGCTTTCCCAAAACGCTTTTTCAGAGAGGCTTGGCATAAGTTCGAAAAATTAAAAATTAATTTTTTTGAAAATTGTAGATATGGAAAATCGTTTATTTGAAGCCTTACGCCGAATTACAAATAATAAATGATAGTGTTGTACCTTTGCGGTCTGGGTGCATGATCAAACCGCAGAAGGAAGTTGTAAAGTGATAGTGTTCGCATAGCTTAGTAATTGATATGTAGAATTTTATCATAACTTGGGGTAATCACGATTAATAAAAGCGAAGCGTTGCCGCGTCCGCGTTGTAAGCTTGACTGTGAAGCTTGATGATTGTATGCGTACGGTGAGTTGTTATGATTTACGTAATTTCCCATTTTTATATTTTTCTATTTTCTATTTTTTATACACCTTCTATTTATTTACAGGGTTATGGAAATATAGGAGTGCAGAATTATGCCCTTACTATACTTCCAAATTTGGGTGTTGATTTGTGAACATGGAGTTATGACGGAACTCGCCATTTTGCACTTCCCACAAACTTCTTGATGTTCTTGATATTTTCCCAAGTGTATCTGTGAGCTCTGTTTATGCGTACACTGTTCCCATTACTCCTAGTAGCCATGATTGGAAAGGGTCCCAACCAATAAGGGTCTAGTTTCTTTCTGCTGTAATTTTTTACAAAGATGATATCTCCTATATCGTACTTCATATGTATGTTACGCTTTTTGTTTACCTCTCTTTGTCCTTCGTTTGAATTGTGACATATGTCTTCAAAGATCGTTTCGTAATTTAAATCTAAAGTTCTTTTAATAGGATCTAGTTTGCTGGTTTTATTCCATACTTCTTCCGGACTATATCCTAATCCCCTATGCCATGTTAAGTTTAGATTCCTTTCGACTATTTCTAATACTTTATGGATAGATGTGTCTTTATTGCATCGTAGGACATGTGCGATTGTAGTATTAACTCGTTCACTTAGAGAATTAGACGTAGGGTTGTAAGGAGATGTGAAAACTTGCCTAATCCCCTTAGTCTTACAATAACTTTGCAACGCCTCTCCAGTGTAATGTGATCCGTTGTCTGACAGTAAACTAGAAGGTACTCCATTCTTTAATATCCATTCTTTAATATCCATTCTTCATGGATAATCCTGGCCACACCTTCCGAATTATTACTTTCTAATAGACGCACAATCATTTTTCGTGTAAAGAGGTCCGTTATTGTTAGAATAAACCCCTTACCTTGGTCTCTAAATTCATCCAGATTTATGGGACCGAAAATGTCAGATGACAGTTTGATATTTGGTTCGGATGCCGATATACACCCTTTTATTTCGCCGATCTTTTTATTGAAATGCTTATTTTGTTGGCAATTAATGCAACTATTAACATATTGCGTGATTTTGTTCTTCATCCCTTTAAAATAATAGTATCGATTTATACTATTTAGCATTTTATTGATTCCGGGATGCCCCATGAACGTATGAAACCTTGAAAGAAATTCATGTATTTGTGACTCTGGTATTAATATTCGTCGCTCTGTGTCAACCAGATACTGTTGCTGTGTCCTAGTTTCAGTTTCTCGTTGTATTTGACTGTATTGCCTTACAATTTCATCTCTAAATTGATGTTGCATAGTCAAAACATTTTGCGATGTTGTAGGATCTACTTCTGTTGTTATTTGGTTGTTATCCTGTATCAAGAAGTTTCTTGACAAATAGTCAGCTCCAGTATTTGCTGTCCCACTTATATGATTCATTTGATAGTCATACTGACTCAAATGTACTTTCCATTTCTACGCTCTGCTATGACTACTTATGGAATCGAATGTAAAATTACGGTTGTCAGTAAAGATTTCAATATGGCTACTCCCGATAATTTTTTTTGAAATTATTAAGTGATTTGATCACTGCTAAACCTTCACGTTCGACAATCGTATAATTTCGTTCGCAACCTGATAATTTCTTCGAAAACAATTTGACAATTTTGTTTTCTTGGCATAAAATGCCCGACATGCCAAGGTCCGATGCATCTGTATATAACTGGAATGATTTGGATAAATCTGGTATTACCAGTTTTTGCTCATTATCGATGTCCATCTCGATTTCTTTCACTATCCTCTTATCCTTTTCTGTCCATGTTATTTTGTTTTGTTGTAGTTTATCATATAAAGGTGCTAGTTTTTCGGAAATTCTGGGTATGAATGGACGATACCAATTCAAATAACCCAATAATTTCTGAAGTTGTTTTTTGTGTTGGGTATTTTTCCAATCTAGGCACGATTAACTTCTTCAAGATCTGGTGTTATTATTCCTTCACTAATCTTTCTACCTAAAAACCTTATTGACGTTCTCAAGAATTCGCATTTGTCAAAATTTATTGACACCTGGTTTTTAGTGAAAATGTTGAATATTGTCTGTAACGCTGTGAACTGTTCTTCTTTGGTTCTTGTTGCAATTAGAATATCATCTAAAAAGCAATGGACATTTTCTACCCCAATAAGTAAACTATTCATCGCTCTAGTAAAAGTTTTGGGAGCAGTTTTAAGTCCAAAGGTCATACGATTGAATTCGTACTGCCCCTGGTGCGTTATAAATGACGTATATTTCCTACTTTCCGGCGATAACATGATCTGGTGGTATCCTGCGTTTAAATCTAATGATGAGAAGTATCTTGCATCTTTTAGTTGTAAAAACAGTTCTTCTATGTCCGGAAATGGCTGATTATCGGCTAATGTTACCTTATTCAATGGCCGATAATCAATAACCAACCTTTTATCCCCGTTTTTCTTAGGCACCATGAAAGCTCGTGCTGAGAATGGTGACCGAGATTTCTGAATTATTCCATCTTTAAGCATCTGTTCAATTTTGTCCTGAATAATTTTCCTATTTTCATACGTCGATGGGAATGGCTTTACTTCTATTTCTTCGATATTATTCGATACGTTGATATGATGTAGTACTCCTGGTATTTTCCCAACTCTTGGATTAGATTTTTTCTGATTATCCACCAAGTGGCTAATTCTACTTTCTATGTCCATGCGTGCGGAATCTGTTGAAGTGTTTTGGGTATACATTTCCTCTTCCTTTATATCTTCCTCCGTTTGATGTGTTGTGTGTTTTCTCGTATTTGGTTTTTCGCTACCTGCCAAGACTATTCCAGTAGACCTTGTAGATTCATGCCAATTCTGTTTTTTACCTAATTCACCATCAATCATAGGAATTTCTACAGGCACGCCATTTAGTTCTACCATGTGATTTGCGAAGTCAATCTTCATTTTGTTAGTTTGTTGGAAGTTTAGCCCTAAGTTGATCATCACTGGCATATTCGGTAATACGTAGCACCTTTCTGTAAACATCGTGTTAGGTAATTGGTTAAGCGAAAACTGTATGTCAACATATTGGACTATCCTTGTCTTTTGACCATTTGCTGTAGATATATGGAATGGATTGGTAATTTCTTTTAATACTCCATTGTGTATAGAATCGGGATTAATATAACTGTTAAATGCTCCAGAATCGAAATTAACAGTCATTTCCCTGTTTTGTATCCGTCCTTTCAATTGTAAGGCTTTTAACGGTGATGAATTATTATCTTCTATGAATAAATTCTGTCCTCCCGTCGGTGCATTGTGCCTACGAGTAAAACGAGAGTTCCTAGTATTTGTTGGTTTGTTCTGTGCGATGCATTGACTATCGGAATGCGTTTAAGTTTTGTGGAACGAACACCAAACCTTACGTGAGAAATCGGAATTATTCAAGTTATTTCCTCTTTTTAAAAAGTTAAAATTTCTGTTTACAGCTCTGGGCTGTTTCCTGGCCCATTCTGGCGCTAATGAACCCGTATGGAATTTTTTCGCCAAGAAAATATGATTGTCCAGATTGGTGGCGATTTCTGTCAATTCTAACCCCTTCATATCGATTGCCTTCGCCCTGAGTGGGTTTTCTAGCCCGCCAATGAAGAAAGTAAAAACTTCTCGACCTAATAACTTTTGATCTTCGTCTGTGCACAAGTCGGCTAGCTCTACAAGCTCTTCCAGCTTCTGCAGGTAATTAGTTATCATACGGAAACTGCTGGAATGTAGCATTGATAACTGTTCCTCATAAAAAAGAAGTCGTTTTCGGGGAAGAACTGTTCCTTTAGCCGCGAAATACTTGCTTCAAGGTTCCCAGCCTTAATTACCACGGGATGGAGTTCAGGGTCGACGGCCAGACACAACATTTGCCTTGCCTGATTTTCATTCCAATGGTTGGCCTCACTTAATAGCCGGAACGTTCTCTCCCAAGCTGGAATTTCGGTGGGATGTGTCCATCGCTTAGATAGTTTGGTTAACCTTAAATTTGGCCCTTCTATAGCCTCATTTTTTATCTTGAACTGCAATACTTCATTTTGACCTCGATATAGAGACTGGTCATAGTTAGTTTCAGCAAGCCGTCCTCTATTGCCTCTGAACTGTGTTCTATGGTCTTGTTGATAACCATAAGAGTTTGGTCGCCTTCCAAAAAAAGAATTTTGGGACGGATAAGGCTTTGAATTCAAAATGCCGCGTCCGCGTTGTAAGCTTGACTGTGAAGCTTGATGATTGTATGCGTACGGTGAGTTGTTATGATTTACGTAATTTCCCATTTTTATATTTTTCTATTTTTATACACCTTCTATTTATTTACAGGGTTATGGAAATATAGGAGTGCAGAATTATGCCCTTACTATACACTTGGAATATAAAATTTGAAACACCTGGAAATTTTTTATATGTGGATGAAATAAGTTTTCAAATAAAGTTTGTTTCTTTTTTGATCTATATTAGACGTATATAATATTTTTTAAACATTTATTACTCTTATGTAATTTCTACAATATTTTCGTCTCATAAATTCAAAAGTTAAATTTTGAAATTTGAAACAATAAAATAATTAAACCCAACCAATAAAAAATAATTATTTAATATTCTATCCACTTCCCCTCATTAGATAAACATTTAGACAAACGATTATCAAAMCCATACTCAAATTTTGACATAAATCATCACTTATTTCTGACCATACTTTTTGTATTTTATTCCAAAGAGATACTTTATTTGTGAATACAATTCCCCCTTTGTACACTTACCTACTCATTTCAGTCCAGAAATTCTCAATCGGATTCAAATCCGGAGAATTGGACGGCCAATTTAAAACATCAATTTTTYTRGCWCTTRMRTATTTCGCTTGTACTTCTTCATCAGTGACTATATGAAGCATGCGTAGTGCGTCTGCGTCTGTCCACTGTGTTAGGTACACTACTTCTTGGAATTTCTTCATCCATAATGGCAAGGCATCCACGTCTTGGTTGGTTTTAATTACCAGTTTGTTAATCGCAATTGTGGGTCCCGCCAGATCACCTATTCTAGTTTCAAACCTAAACTCGGCTTGTGATGCGATAAGTGGTGATGAACTGATGTCTTCTAATCCTAACTCAGTACTGTTTCTATTTTGGGCTACAGGTGTCTGCCTGTGATTATAGCCTACTGAATTCAGTTTGCGCTGCCCCGTGTAACGATGGGCTCTGCGCCGGTCGTTGTAGTTCTCATATGAACGATTAAATGACATCTGTAATTTTCTAAAGAATTTAACTTTTTTATATTTAATTACCGGCTTCCCGATTATAACGTATCAACGCCTTGATTACGTTAACCCCAAAAAACCATGTTTTATTTAAGTATTTTATTTTGTTTGTGATAAACCGTTGTTTCAAATTTATTTAATTGAGTGTAGAACTTCCATGTTCTAAAATAAATATCAAAATAATTTAACAATAATGTCTTACTCTATTAATCACTTATTTATTTCCCCATGTTTATAACTTATGTCTCATTTTATTAATATCTCTTTTAAACGTTTCAATGTCGTAATTTACGAACAGAAACCCATTTAAATCCAACAAATTTTCTGTATTTTCATCTCTTTTCAAACTATCACCTTCCAAATCAAAACTCTCTAAAAAAGTTTCTATTTTGTTTATTTCATTAGTACCAAACCCTTTATAATCCGATGGATTAGAATTTTTTACGAATGTAAATTTATATCCGCTATCATTTCTGATTCCATTACCATTTTCTTTCTGATTTAATTGGTAAACCATACACAGATTATTCCCTAACGTCAACTCACCCGGGTGAATGGGAGAAACAATAAAACATCCTTCTTCTGTTAATTTTATGGCATTCCCCAAATAAGGAATAGTTAGGCTAAAATTATCTCTTTTTTTGACAAATTCTTTGAAATCAGAGATTAAGTAGAAATTGTAAATATTTGTTCGTTCTGAAACGTTCTCATTTTTATTAAAGAGCAAACCGAATTTGTTCTTTATGAAATCAAATAGAGAAGTACTCTCAATGGCTTGGTTAACAAAGTCAGGTTTTAACGTAACTCTGTATTCTTGAAGACTGATATTTGTGCTGTTAGATTTTAGTAGAAAATTGTAGCGCTCGTCGTCTTTTGTTTGATAAAAATTTCCAAAATCTCCAAGTAACTCATAAACTTTTAAATTGTCCATTGTTGTTTCTTGGTGGTCATCTCGCAGTTCTGTAAGGATATCAAGTGTAGATATGAAGTATCTGTTGTAGAATATGTTACTATTCATCGCCCTAGCTTCCTTTTGTGAGAAGCAAGTTTGTCCAAAAATTTTATTTTTTGTTGTTGAACTTGTAAAAACACAACCAACAAAGACTGTAAGTATAAATATACGTATTTCCATTTTCATTTTTATTTCTACCAAATATTAAATATATTTTTATTACATCATTTCGCCATTCATAATTTTGCTTCACTATATGACATAATCGGTTCAAAAACAAACATTCACTTAAAAATAAATTTAACTTACATATTTATCTTTACTACAATTTAACCTAACTTACAAACTTTTCCTTTTACAAATAACAAATTAAACAACCCCAATTTTCTATTTGCATATGTGGTACCTTTATTTATTTTACAAACTTTCCAATATGATTTTCCATATATTTTATTTCTATTTTCAATTTATTTTCTATTTTCTTTATTATTTCTTTATTGTCTTTTATTTTGTTTATCTTTTCATAATTTTCAATTAAATCATAAGGTTCTTCACAAACTTTTTCAAGTCTCACAACAATGTCCTGGATAGTTTTGAACTTATTCTTTCTTTTGCTGAAATAAAACAGCAAAAAGTATAAATCTTTCAACCAATTCTTTATTACAATTAAACTTTTTATTGTATTAAACAAATCTTTATTTTTGATTTCTTTTAATATTTTTATTCCTTTCTTTTGATCGTGGAACATTGTAAAACTATTGAGCCAAATCTCTTTATCGTTGTTTTCTTTGGTTGTTTCTTTGGGCGTAGTTTCTGTTGAACTCTTTATGTTCTTTATTTTTAATACTTTGTTGGCTCTCTTTAAACATTGATAAAAGCCGCCAGTTTCAAAGTTGTGGTTTTTCCAGTTGTCTAAACAAACCCAACAAAATTCATACTTGCAACTTGTGCAAGTGAGATGGTTACAGCCCCTATCCCTGTTGAGTCTTACTAAACAATTGGGGCAGTTAATGGTATTGCTGGCAATGTAGACGGCTGAATTGTAATCATTTTCGGAGCCTAACAAAGATTTTAATTTCTTATTTTGGATACAGTTTAAAATTCCGTGAATTTTATTTTCACAAATTAAACACGTGTCTTTTGAACAGCTTGTGCAATGTCCTATTTTCTCGTTTGCTGGTAAAAATAAAGACGTGCAATTAGCTGTGCTGCATTTTATAATTAATTTCTTTAATTTAAATTTGTGTTGGATTTCACTGTCGATTAGTTTATTAGTTAGAATTAGTGATAAATCTGTTTCTGGGTCTAAATTGGGTAAGTATTTAATTTCGTTAAATAGAAAGTTGTTTGATATTTCTAGGTTGCATGTTGGACACATGAGACACGGAAAATAGTTGTTGCAATTATGGAGTGTGAATTCCAAATATTTGTAAAAGCATTCAGTACAAAACGAGTGATTACAGGCTGTTGTTGTATGATGGTCTGTTTGGTTAGGTAGTGTGAAACAAAGACCACATTCTATTCTGTTTTCTTTTTGTAGTTTACCATTCTCTTTTATTACTGCGGGATCGAAATCTAGTATACAAGAAAGCAACCTCTGTTTGGGTATTGACGTTAAAGGCATGTTGCGATCTCTAAAAAGAAGTTACAATTTCAGAATTTAAAATTTTAAAAACTGTAACGTCAGAACTTTTATATTGGGGATTTATACACAGAATTTAAAGCACTAATGCCTTATTAAAGTTTTATATAGTATATATCATGTTTTCTTGGTATTTCATAATTTGAATTTCAAGTGTAAATCTAAACACACAGTAACATTTTTATATTGCACTTAAATATCTTCAAATCATTATAATAATAATTTATTTGAGTATTTTATTAACACATTTATTTACTATTTATTTTCCATTCTTGATTTGCTTCATTATTACTTCTTTTTGGTAATTTTCTTCCTTTTTCATTCCACAGAACAAAAGCAACAACAATAATACTCCTAATACAACAGCCATACCACACGGCAAAATTATTGAGTACAACAATATTTTATTATTTCCTTTATTCTTTTGTAAAGTGTCATTTCTATGCTTTTCTTCACTATTGTTTTTCTTACTTTCTTTGTTTTTGTTGTAATTATTCTTTGTTTTATTGTAAAAAGTAATTTCATTTGTTGTTTGAATGTAATACTCATTTATAAACAATTCTATGTTACTCAATGATGAATTGTTTTGTACTAAATAGTTTATTTCCTTTTCTTTTAATGTTTTTAAATGTCTTTTAAAACTCCAAAAGTCTAAATTATTTCCTTTTATATATTCACTTTTTATTTGTTTAATTTCTAATTTATTGTTTTCAATGAATAAATTATTCACAAACTTTTCAACAGTTGTTTGTTCTTTATTTAATTTACTATTAAATTTACTTTTATTATAAACAATGTAATCAATGTTTATTTTGTACAATAAATTTTCATATTTGTAAATAACGCTTTGTTTTTCTTTTAAAATGTTTCGGACTTTTCTTTTTGTTTTATTTTTATTTGAATGTTCTAAATTATAATTTAGTACTGTGTTTTCAATAGGAAGCTTAAATCGTTTACAGAATACTGTGTTTCTTTTGTCTTTGTTGAGGTTGTAAGCTTTTAGTAGAGCCCAAAGTCCTTCTGTTGATGTTTGTTGTTGATTGAAGTGGCGGCTAATTTCGCAGTTTATTATTTGTATTTTATTGAGAAGAAACAAATTGCTGAATAGAGTTTGGTAGGATAGTTCGTGAATTTGGAATGTAATTGAGTAAGGTGATTCTGGTTTAATTGGTTCCTGGGGTGTGTCAGTTAGTGCAATCTGGGGCAGTGTGCTGTTGGAAGGTTTGAAAGGGCTATTAGTGCTGGGATTAGGAGTGAAGATGTATGGAAGCGATCTAGGGGTGTGTGGATAGTCGGGTACAGTTTGTGATGTTGTGATGTTATATTCTTGTGTTGTTTGGTGCGTTCTATTGAAAAGGGGAAGTGATAGTTCGCTAGAAAAGCTTTCTTCCTGGGTTTTTGGGAATTTTTTAAAAGTAGGATTGTGCTTGCTATAAGATCTTTTATATGAATCTTCGTTTACAAAATATCTGTTATTTAGCTTGTTAGTTGAATCTGGGCTTGGTCTTACTTGTAAGAAAATTTTATAACGCTTGGTTGAAATGGCTGTGTTAACTCGTCTTTTATGGATGTTCTCATTTTGTGATAAAGTATTTATTGTTAGAGCACAGATTAAAATCAATCTAAATGATTGTTTTCTAAGAATGTTGAAATTCATTTATTTATTTTTAATATCAAGATTCAAATAAAAATGTTTCGATAATAAAATGAATTGCGAAAAACATTTATTTATGTTTGAAAAATAAATATTTCGAAAAGAGTTACGWATTATGACACAGTGTTTTAAAATACTAAAAAAAATATTAATA
>JASNJN010000325.1:0-17613 GCA_030180075.1 Mikrocytos mackini | reverse complement strand
GAAGATTCTAGGCCGATTTTTTATTTTCAACTACTTTTGAAATGGAATAAATTTTTGGGGGGTTGAAAAAATAAAACAACAATTCTTAACCAAAATAATTTTAWRCAWMATTWTGAAAAGGTGTATGCTAATTTTGAAAAAGTGTATGCTATATTTTGATAAAGTGTATGCTAATTATGAAAAAGTGTATGCTAAATTTTGATAATGTCTATAAATCTCAGTCTTTCCTTCTTTCTTCTCTTCTCCTCTCCACTTAACTCACCCTCTTGTTCTAAGGCCAAGAACACAAACGGCTTGTCGAAGCCCAAGTAGTATTTGATCGGGCCAGGATATTTTAACACAAAAAATGATTTTCATATTTTGAAGGAAGTTTGCTAATTTTTTAGAGGAGTCTATTTTATTTAAAAACTTTTTGGTTAACGGTTAATTATGTAAATAATAGGATTTTAACTAAAATATATGTTTTCATGTTTGATGGCTGTAAATTTCTATTTAAAATTTTAAAATTTCGAACTTTATCAAAAGATCTCATACTCAATCAGAACTTCTTTTCATGAATCATCATTGTCAGGAACCTCCTGGTTAAGTAGTTTTTGGAAAATTTATTTTGTCATGATTTTTAATATTTTATTTTAATTAAAACTCGTTTGAATTTAAACTCCTTTTTTATGAATTTGAATTTGAATTCAAATTCTGATTCATTATATCCTTCTCTTCTCTCAAATAAGGTTTCAGATTCTTCACGTTCTCTATCACGTTCCGAAACTCTTCTTTCAATACGACCCTATTCTGATCTATAACCTCTTTAATGAAATAAGGTCCTTTCCATGGGTCTTCAACTTTATCTCTATTATGTCTCCTTCGATAGGCTAGTTGGCCTTTCTTAAATTTGAAATCAGTTCGTCTTTTATTTGTTTTCGTTTGATTCAGCTTTGCTCTCAATTTCTCTTGTTCCTTTCCTTCCTTAACGTTTGTCGTCAAGTCTCGTTTGATTGGGTCTAATCTTGAATGAAGAAACAGTTTTTCGAATGCTGAGAGTCCGCTTGTTGTATTGGAAACCATGTTTAATCTAGTCCTTATGTGTTTTGTTATTTTATTGAGATCTTCTCCTCTTCTTGTTCTGAGAACTTGTGCAATTGTTGCGTTAATTCGTTCTGTTGGAGAATTGCAAGTTGGATTATAACTTGAGCAGTAGATGGGTCTTATGCATCTTTGTTCACACAGATCTTTCCAGTTTCGTGAAATGTATTGACGTCCTTGGTCGGATAGAATAGCTTGTGGCGCTGGATGGTGCTTTATCCATTGGTCTTCAAACGCTTGACAAATATCCGTCCCTCGAGTCGAATATAATACGGCTAATTCAACCCAGCATGTACAAAGATCCATGAAAGTAATAATGTAAAACTTTCCTTCAGTAGCAGTAGTTTGAAAGAAATCCGTTTTGATAGGACCTATTAAGTCTGTTGAGACGTACTCAAATGGTATTTCCTTTACTAAGTTTCCACTTACCTTCCCATATTTCACTGATGTAGTTTTTGTCCTTTGGCATACATCACAACCTTTTGTAAAATCCGCTATTCTTTGCTTTATTTGGGGAATTGAAATATATCGTTTAATGCAGTCGTATAGTGTTCTTTCTCCTGGATGCTCTAAGTACAAATGTAGTCTTTCTATTAAAGTATTCGCAAACGTTGCAGGAATCATTAGTTTATTGTCTGCAGTGAAGGGCAATTTGTTTCCTTCAATCTCTTTGTATCAAGAAATTTGGTTTGTAGTGGGGGTAGGGTGTTCCTTCTCCTCCTCACTCCAAATACGGGCTATTTTGCTGTAATTGTAGTCGAAATCTTCTAATGTGGGTCCGATGTGAAAAAATCTTGAGAGAGTGTCTGCATTACTGTTCTCTACTCCCGAAATATGCTTAAGATCGAGGTTATACTCCTCTAATTGGAGTTTCCATCTCTCACAACGTTTTGTAAGTTCCTTTTGATAAAGTAAATTGCGATTATCCGAATAAAGGTGTACTTCGCTTGAGAAAATGATAGGTTTGAAGTGTTCCACACTTCTTAAGATTGAAAGCACTTCACGCTCTACAATACTATAGTTTTCTTCGATTGGGGAAAGCTTCTTTGAGTAAAATCCTATTATCTTTTCGTTCTGACGCAAAATACCTCCTAAGCCATTATCACTCGCGTCAACTTCAAGAGTGAATGGAATATTAAAGACGGGGAAGTGCAAAAGTGTCTTTGCCTTAATATCGTCAATAATAGTAGAGAAGAAAAAGGTCTTTTCATCATCCCATCTCAATTTGTTATCCCTTTTAGTAATATCCGTAAGAAATTGGATCTTCCTATTTAGATCTGGCACAAACGGTCTATACCATTGAAGTAAACCAATAGTTCGCCTAAGTTGTTTCTTCGAATTAGGTGCTTGAATATCTACAGTATTAATACGTTGGTGATCTGCACGTATTCCCTCTGAATCGATAACATATCCTAAATAAGTAACGGATGGTAAACAGAAGTTAGATTTCTCGTAGTTCACTGAAACGTTATTATCTTTTATAATTCTGAAGAACGTTTGTAAATGTGTAAGATGTTCTTCTTCTGAACTAGAATGTATCAGTAGGTCATCAAGATAACATTTTATAAAGTTATGTTCCGCAAATAAGTCGTGCATGGAACGTTGAAATGTATGAGGAGCATTACACAAGCCGAAGGGCATTCGTTCGAACTCATTTTGTTGGTTGTCGATACAGAATGCTGTATAAGGTATGTCTGATTCTCTGATTTTGAGTTGATAGTATCCTGAGCTTAAATCAACTTGTGAGAAAACGGTGGACCCTCTCAGTTGTCCTAATATTTGTTGTTTTGGGGGAATTGGACAGAACTCTTTTATAGTCTGATTATTGAGTTTTCGATAATCGATAACCAATCTGATTGCTCCGTTTCGCTTAACTATTGGAAATGCTGGAGAACAGAAAGGACTATCACTTTTCTTTATGATATCTTGAGTTAAAAGTTTACTAATTTCCCTTTTTGCATCATCCACGATCACCAGTGGAAGAGGGTAAGGTTTTTGAACGAACGGGGTCGTATCATGTAGATTAATTCGATGTTCTCGATTCGAGATTGTTCCCAGTGAAGGATTCGTTAATTTAGACTTCCGAACTAGTTTGTTAATCAACCAGCTAGCCTCTTCTTTGTGTTTATCAGGCTGTATGCTTGAGATTTTGGTTTTACGAATTAAGTTCTTATCTGTCTGTTCTTTGAAGACTTCCTTCTTACTTGGAAATTCGTAGTACTTCCCTTCGAACGCTATTGTTTGATTGCAGAAATCAATGATTGCGCCTTGATTGTTCATGAACTGTCTTCCTAAATAACAGTCGATCGATGAGTTTGGGAGAATGTAGAAAGTGTCTTTGTATTCGACGTTTTCGTCTCCTTCTATGTAGAAACTCAGTTTGGTCTTGAAGGTAATTTCTTCTTGAATACCGTTCGCTAAGATAACCTGTTTGGGAGGAATAGATTGTAGTTGTGCGCGTATCGCTTTGCTGAAGTCTGTACTAATGAAGTTCTCACAACTCCCAGTATCTAGGAGTGCTTTACCATGTCTATCATTGGCGAGAATGTTGATCTCTAAAGAAGTGTGAGTCGGAGCTCTTTCTTTGATGGCCAGTACGGATTTGTCAGACGTTAGTGGAGAAAGCTGAGCTTCGTTCTTTGGTGCGTCGCTTCCTTTGGTAACGATGGCGGCGTTTTTCCCTTGATATCCTGAATTCCTATTGTCCGCGGTGTAGTTACCTCTATTGGAACTGTATCCTCTATTGTTGTATGAATTGTTGGGGTTACTATTTCTATTAAAGTTAGTGTTCCCTTGTCCTTTGTCTTGGTAGTTACTTCGGTAATTACTGTTATAACTTCCTCAATAACCCGAACCTTGTCTACTATTAACAATTCGACAATCTTTCGTCGTATGAGTACATCGCTTATGGTAAGTGCAGTACTTGTCTTGTGTTTGAGACACGGAACGCTCTATTTGTCTCTTTTGTTTTCCGACATCGTTTCGTTCTTGTGTGATAAGTAACTCTTCTACTTCACATATACGATGGAACACATCCGCTGCATTATTAAGCCCTAGAAGCGTAACTTGACGTTGGGTCTGTAGTGTGAGTCCGTTGAGAAAGGCTTCTGTCAACGCTTTGTCTCTCGTTATGTCGTCTAAACCGGCACAGATGGCAACTCGATTATTGTAGTAGATTATAACGTTCAAGTACGTCTTTATTGAAGTAAACTGTCCTTGTGTGACTCGTCTCAAACTCCACGCATACTTTGACGCATCACAGAGTGGATACTTGAGTCTAAGAATTTGTTGTAACATCTCAGTGGTACTCGTCGTTGTATCTAAATGTCTCTGGAGATCCGGTACAATCAGTGAAAGTAGTACAGCCCTCTGTACCTCTTCTGCCCATTTGTTCGCGTTCACAATCGTGCTGAAGTTTTCTAGCCATACGATTATATCTTGTCGCGAGACATCTTCTAGTTTCTGAAGCTGATGGGAGATCTTTAAGGTAGTATTGGGTAACTCTGAAACAAACGTCTATACTGTAGGTCTGAACGAAGGATCGTAGTCTCTTAACTCCTCTGTGTCTCGATTCTCTCGAGGTAACGTTCGACTCTCTTTCTTTTCAACTGAATCGGGAGAATTGTGTAGGTGTTTGGAGTACTGCCTACGGTGGTGGAATGCTGCATTGTCATCCGGTTTCCCTTTGGATGAATTCATCTTGTCAGGAACCTCCTGGTTTAATAGTTTTTGGAAAATTGATTTTGTCATGATTTTTAATATTTTATTTTAATTAAAACTCGTTTGAATTTAAACTCCTTTTTATGAATTTGAATTTGAATTCAAATTCTGATTCATTATAGTTGTAAATACGAATTTTAGCTTTTCATTTTAAATATTTTGTTGTTTCAATAATTTTGAAACACCCTGTATATGAAAAATAAAAATTAGCGTAAATAGACCTGATTATAAATAATTATCTTCAGTATTTTATATAAAATAATTATTTTGACCATTGTTATATGAGAATAGGTCATTATTTTCCATTTCTAACTTCAAACAACTTTTCATTTGCAACCATATAATATAAACATCCCATAATCCCTTGATCAGTTCCATAAGTGCTAGTTTTTATAATATCTTTTTCAAAACCATATTCTTTCCCAATATAGTTATTGTTTATCTTATTAAAATTGTATTTTACACTTTCTACAAATCTTTTATTATTGCTAATCCCACCTCCCAATACTATTGACTCGGGCAACAAGGTCAAGAAGCTATTATACACAAACATAGCAACATAATACCCTGCCAATTCCCACACATCATGGTTTTCATTAAAAGCTTGCAACTTTCTGATGTTATCAAATCCTAGACGTTTTGCAATTGCTGTCGCATTTGCTAGACCTTCTAAACAATTGCCGTGTATTTTACATGCTCCTTCAAAGTCATCACCTTCTCTAATTCTTATAAATGAATGTCCAGCTTCCAATGATCTGTTGTCTTTTATTATATTACCATTTTCTACAAGTCCAATCCCAATGCCTGTGCCTATAGTAACATATAAAATTTTTCTCTTGGGTTTATTACTGTTTATTAATTCTGCGAACGCACCTGCCTGACAATCATGGATTATATTTGGAGTAATGTCTGTGTTTTCTAGTATGTAAGTGTATATATTGAAATCTTCCCACCCGGGTTTTGTATAGCTAATTACTCGCCCGGTACAACTCCCCTTCAAAATTACAGGGCCAAATGATGCAACACATACATTCGTAGCTTCAAATTTCCTAATGAGTTGAACTATTTCTTCCCATACCTTAGCCGGGCTCTCGGTCTGGATCGTATGGCTTGATATGATGTTTTGGTGGGTGCTGTTCGCAAATGCCACCTTGTGTGTCGTTCCTCCGCACTCAATTCCACAAAGAATATTTTTTTCCATTTCTGATGACAACTCCCAACTGCAAAGACTACAACATGGTGATCGAACTAGACCCCAACAGCTATGTAAATACAACGGATAAAGAACTGTACGATGTTATTGCCCGCCACGCTTTTCAGACACTCAGCAATTTAGAAACAATAAAGAGGAAGAAGAAAACATTGATTCGGTTACCAGCCAACAAATCAATAAAGATCCCGCTCATAAAACAACCAAGAGAGCCAAAGAAGAAGACAAAATGGCAAGAGTTTGCCGAGAAGAAGGGCATCCAGAAAAAGAACAAGAATAAATTCAGATTTGTCCACGGTGACAAGCAACGTAAAATGAACGAAGCCGAAACAAAAAAATTAAAATAACTAAGTATGTTTATTTATTATCTTTAACTTCTGTCTTGGTTTCTTGTGCAGGGTCTGTGCTAGCCAATTTTTGTTTCTTAATCGCGTTTAGTTCTTTTAAGTGCTCAGTTTGTTCTTTAATAATAAATACCATCCATAGCCTTTTTGACACTTCCTACCATTTCTTCAAAACCAGATTTTTTAAGGGCCTCGATGAGGTCGTTCCCATTTGCTATTACACGTCTGTTTGAATATGCAATCTCCACCGTTCTTTATAATGAAATACAAATCGGCTATGTACAATATAAATAGTGTACTTGCGCGCGAGACTATATCTACGGCACCCTTTGAAACCATGGCTTTTTCCGGGAATACTCGCTTCATTATTCGTTTAACTTGAAGTATGGGCATATCGAATAACCCCTTCTGTTCGGGGGCTGTGCTGTTACCTTTAGCTGTGTCTGGCTTGGTTAAGGTTTCCTTTGATGTTCCATCGGTAGTCGGGTTTGGTTTCTCCATTTCAAAATTTTATGATTTGCAATTGGTACACGGATTTAGACATCCCAGCGTGGTTCAATATCGGCAATTTTAAGGCTATAGAGTTAACCGGAGACAACGAGGAATATATCAACAAAAGGAATAAACAACTGGGGCATGAAGATTGGAAATTTGTAAACACAGCTTTGGAAGAATTAATCGGAACATTGTTACCCAAATTAAACCATAAAAGTGAAGATAGGATCTCGTTGATCACCATAAACAGCCTACAGAAGAATCTGATCTCATGTATCTCAAACCCAAGGTCAAAGATATCAAGCAAGGCATGTATTTTGCTTGCTTTGATATCACAAGTCTACGGAAACCGTTTTATCAGCGAAAGTTTCAACATTTACATTCCTTTCTTACTTGCCAATATAAACACCAAGGTAGCCGTAATAGCTAAGTCGGCATCACTTTGTATGAAACTTGCGTTGTGTTATTCGGGGCTTTCTCATCTCCAGACGTCACTTCTTGAAATATTAAAAACAAACATTAAGAACAAAGCACCGCTAATAAGAATCTTTATTTCTGAACTGCTTTTAGAATTATCCGGGTCATTTGATAAAGACATCGAAAATAACAGATTACCAAATGAACATATTCCAAATTCAAATATCGTTTCATTAATCACAGTTTCTTCTTTTATAGACAACCATTCGGAAGTCAGACAAAATGCGGTAAAAACCTATCAGGTACTTAGAAAGTATATAGACAGCGAACTAGAAAAACAACTAAATTTAATAGCGGGATCGAGGAAGAAATTGAAAATACTTCTGAGTAGCCCTGACATACCGTGTATCAAAAAAGGAAGCAGGAAAATCTTTAGACCTAAAAACAGAGAAAGTAAAATTGCAGATGTTTTGGAACCTCAACTACAACATGAAAGTTCGCCTGACAATACAGAAACTATAAATAGAAAATCAGATGAAGACATTGAACTGTTATTTTCAAGTCCTAACAGCAAAGCAGAAAACATGAATATTTCTATCAATGAAGATATAAAGAAGACAAAGACGAAGTTGTTTGAAGACAGTCTGCCTTTATCCCCCAACCTCATCTCAAAGTTTTACATGAAGGTAAAAGAAAAGATCAATCCCGATAGTTGTATTGTCCATAACAAGCACGATTTTTCCTTGTTATACAAACATAACGAGCTCAACCTCTTGATGGAAGGATTTGACACGGAAACGCTGGAAAATAACTTGACTGTGTTTTCAGAACGCCAAGCTGATCCCACCCACATAATCTGTTCATGTCCAAATTCCACCGAACCATTTATTCGTGGCCTTAAATCTAAAGTGTTGACGCAACTAAACATAGATATAATTAAAATCGTGTTAACAACCAAACTACTACCGGACGCGAGGAGGCATTTCTTCTATTTGAAGACACTCGAACATCTCGACGACCTGTCGTTACCCGAAGAAACTAGAATCACATTAAGAAATATCATTTCAAAGTACAATGAATACACTACCGACGATCTACTGCATTCTATTTGCGAAGCTCAAGTGCTGAGCAAGACATTAACGGAGGTGTTCACTCTGGATTCTTCGCTAAACTCGTCAATTATTAAAAGCTTGAGTGAACTTAGGGACGAAGAAGTCGAGAGTGATATGATAGAAAGCTATCTTGAATATTTGGAGATCGATTCCCTTTCGATAGAATCTCCACAGAAGTATATTACACATCTTGTTGATGTTTTAAAGAACTTACAAAACGATATAGGCAATGATTCGCATGTGACAACAGCGAAGTGGTATGCATGCTGTGTGTGTATTGCGAACTATGTCAAAGACAATCCAGAAAATGTTTCTAATGATACAACGAACGATTTGTTCAACGTCTTTGTTGAAACGTTCCGAAATATCAAATGTAGATCAGGAATACAGGTAGTGATGAATGTGATTAAACATACAAGGATATTTGATAAATCGTTCAAGATTTTTGAGTGTTTGAATGGCGAGGCAGAAACAAACATCCTTCCCTTTATTATTTGTCTTGAAACAGTAATAGGGAATCTTGAGTTCATTAAAAGAGAGACACCCGAAGTCGACTTTAAAGTAGAAGAGGAATATTTCATAGATGCTTTTTTGAATTCTAAACTGACTTCATTTGATAAGTTCGGAATAGATATAAAGAATTCAATTTATAACCTCATCTCAAGAATGTCATTTGTGTTTGGAAAATATTTTTTAGACGACCAGAGGTTTTCCATTTGTTCAAGTATGTTCCTTTTAAAACACACTGCGAATGAATATTTAGAGAAAGACAAGTGTGCGGAAATTGACATCATGCTATATGATTAACAGATAAATAATAAATAAGATTATAAAATAATACAGAATAATTGGAGTCAACAATACATATTTTCTTTTGTAATTCTATTAATTATTTATCATTACGGCTTTCTACAATGTTTTTGTTTGCTGAACAAAATGTAAATCATTACCAAAATCAACACATAGCACACTGATGTGATTATTATAAATAATGTACAATTTATTTTATGATGCCCGCTTTTCGAATCTTCTTTTCCCATCAAAGAAGGAGTTACGTTAAACATAAGAGTTCCTATGAACCCCAAAAAGTCACCCAATCCCATAGCCATAGTTATATTTTTGTTTTCTGTGTAATCTGTAAAGCACTTGGGTAATAAAATAAAGATACCCCCATTTATCCCAATTGTTATTGAACTCAAGTAATTTTTCACCATGAATTTGGGTGAAAAAATCGACACCAAAGAAGAGCAAAACAGAATCACTATAGTAATTAGAATGAACAGAAGGCTTTTGTTTTTGATGTTCTTTGACTCTAATATATCGAGTGTCGTTCCTATAAAAAGTAACGTGGTGGTTGAACTCAAAAACGAGATGAAGTCGTGTTTGACGGACTCGCTCTCAAATTCCTTTTCATTGTAATCTCTTATTAGTTCTGAGTTGAAGTTATAAGAGAACTGCACCCACCCAACAATGAAAAATGAAAGCAGGAAGCATAGTAAGATACGTTTGGTGTTTAGCTCTCTGTAGTTGGATTTGGGTTTTCTTTTCTTGTCGGGAAGGGAGGTCTCGCTATTCGAAACCCTTCTCTTCCCAATGCTCTCTGGCTTCCTCAGTAACAGAAGCGAAATGGTAAGTAATATGAACACAATGCAACAAGATGCATAAAAGAACCCGTGTAAAGTCTTGCAATGGAATACCTCTTTTATTCCAATGAAGAATAGATTCCCAGATAGAAACATCACGCTAAATATTGACATGTTTAATGTAACCGAACGTACGTTTGTGTAGTCTACCAGTACCTTAAATCCCATGTAATAACCGAAGCCTAGCCCCAGATTGGTAGCCAAGTATGCAACAGTGTAGAAGGATGCGAGCGCATACTGATACTTAGCGTATAAGAACGCCAAATGCGCGGTGATTCCCATGGCGAGGAATCCAATGAGCGAGATTATGGCACCAATGAATATTGAGCCTCTTAGTCCGATCCGTCGTCGGATTTTGTCCACAACCACACTCGCCATCACCAAAGCAAGTATTCCTAAGGGGTATAACACGCTTAGAAATATGTTAGACACGGAGAATATTTGCCGAGTCTCGGTTTCAATAACATTAAATGAGTAAGTAAATCCAGATAACAGTGCGAGTATCAAGCACGAAACTAAATACCCATTTCGCCTACAACGTAACATTATATTTGTTTTGTTCCTGAGCACAGCTGCCCTTCTTTTTTCTCCTTCCTCTGCGTCTTCTGTTGCAGACTCCATAATTAAGAAAATTTTTAAGTTACAAAACTAGAAACGGAAGATTACGGAAGTTAGACACTCAGTACAAGCCCCATTTTATAATTGCAGTGATATGGCTCAATAATAGACCATTCATACATTATATAGAAAGATTCATGATTCATGATTTCAAACTCAAAAATAGAACAATGAAATTTCTTGTCGAGTGCCTTCTATGTGCTTGTGCAGTTTCTGGACAAATAGAACTTTCTAAAACAAACATAAACAACATATTTTACACTCTTGATGATAAAGACGGGTCGAATGCATCATTGACATTTATTCAGGTGAAATACAAGTCGAAGGAAGTGTTATTAGATAGCCCTGTGGCAATCTTCAACTTTTTACAGATTTTGATTATCCGAAAAGACGGTATTGTGAACCTTCAGAGTGAGTTAAGCCATTTGGATTTAACACAGTTTAAAAAAGAAGCCAATTTTTCTGGGAGCAAGAAATCTATCGTGCAACTTCCAACAGGCGAGTCAATTGAAAACAAAGGTCAACAGGATTGGGAGTCTTTACTTTTGGTATACAAAGAGAATAGCGTATTTGATGGGGCATTGTATCTATACAACCCAACACCAAAGCATCGAATGATACAACTTAAAATGTCTTTTTATCTAAACCCCACAAAGGAGAAGACCCATTCGCTTAACCTTACCGATATAAGTATATTTGGGAACACAAATGGGTACATTGCTTTGTATAAAGAAGAAAGTCAAGAATTCAATAACACCCAAATAAGAGATAAATTCGATAATATAATATTAACAGTAAAAGACAATCCAAAACTTGTAGTTTTCCTATCGAATAGATTTCCCAGAGATTCTCTAAGTGAAGACGCAATCAGAATGTATACAAAAACACACTTCTCGGTACAATCCAACAGTAATGATAATGGCGAGACCACAGAGTTTCCAAGAAATGAGAAAACTTTTTTGAAGTTTGTGTTCTTTGTTTTAGCATTACTCATTCTTGTGAGTTTCATTTGGGTAACAGTAAAATATAGGTCCCAAATTAGCAAAACAAGAAGGCCCGTAATAAAACATAACAGCATTATGAAGCTAGATTAGCGATTAATTCCAAAATAGATCTTGGTATGTATATGTATAAATATCGACGTAACTTAGCTTACAACTTTAAAATTTCGGATATTTAAGTAAGTAATGTAGTATTTTGATTCGAAATGTATTTCCTTTATTCGATCAGTGTTTATAATTGAAAATAAATTATTTGGAATATTTAAATAAAGGAATCTTAGTTAGGGAAGAAACATAACCATCTCTAAACTTGTTCATTAATTGGGTGAACATTCCAACACATAGAAATTTCCAGATTCTATTCCAAACAAACATACTCTGTTTGTTTTATGGAATTCTTCTATTCTAATGATTTTTATTTCTGTGTTTTGGTTCACTTGTTTTTCTATGGTCAGATATTCAAATTTTTGCGCTTTCCCAAAAACATATAACGTCGCTGTCTCTTTCGTTGTTATAAAATCTTCACAATCTAGACATACTTTCGAGTCAGAATACATCGGACACGTAGGGATGTTTACTGCGCTTTTAATAATTTCGAGGCAAATTTGATTCGTATCTTTCGTGCAACATTGTCTGTAGTAGTCTTTTATATTACTTCCACAATTTACCACTATTTTATTTTCTTTGAAGTTGATGAAATCTGGGTTACTTAAAGCAAACAATTTACCTTCGGTAGTATCTTTCTTACTGTACTCTACGCTTTTGTTTAGCAAGAACGAACAGAGTGGTGGCACGGGGTATGTATTGTCTGTCGGATCTCCTATCCCAGGTTGTAAATAAATATTCGTGCTAGTTTTCTGTAGTACGGAAAGAAACAAGTTATCTAGATCTTCAAACACAATTTTAAGCTGTGTTGCAATTTCGCCCACTTCCTTATCCTGGGAAATATAGTTAGTCTTCGATAAATCATCCATATAAGAATCGTTTATAATAGGGCCGCTTACGATCACATTCAGTTTTTTGTATTTTTCACTAGTATGGAAAAGAAGCATCTTTAAGTTATAGAGTGTTTCTTCATATTTAGCATCCGTGTGGTTTAAGTTTAGAGAAGATATAAACATGGTAGTTTCCTCTTCATGTCTCGGCTGTCTAAAATCTAGCTCGGCCTTTTCCGATATCTGGCTAGCTATATCAAATGGATAAATTAACGTTTCAATGACAAACTCACCTGATGTGTCTGAGTATCCGATTATCCCCAGCGTTAGCCCGGTTATCATTGTGCTAGAAAGATTGGGGTGCGCTGAAAAACTAAGTAGAATTCGCCCAGTTAAATCTTCTAGATAAATCTTGTCCTCCATTGTGCCTATTTGGTCCAAGTCTTCATTTGACATAACCTTTTTGGAATACTCCTTTTCACTTAGAACACTCTCGTCTACTGTAGTTACAAATAGCTTCGATTGACGGACGATATTTCCGATAATGAAGGATTTGGTCGCTTCAGACAGTTGTGTAACTGTTGTTGGTGTCACAGAATCATGTCCTGGGAAGTTCTTGAAATTTTCTTGTATCAATGGTGTCAGATTTTCTAATCTTCTTCTATATATTATGTGAAACTGTTTTTTATTCTGTTTCAATGATTCGGATAACGTTTTCCCATCGCCTAGTGTGTTACAGAGAACATGGCACATTTTTAGAAATTAAAAAAATGAAAAACACATCCCAACAACAGACTGGTGTTCTAACAGAGTACATATTGATATAAGAACTGTATGCATACCGTTTAAGTATTCCTGGATTTTAACGAGAGTCACAATTCCTTGGTATAAATTCATCAAATAAAGAGAATATGAACACATCAGAACTATTCAAACCCTCAGGTTTATCATAGTAACTTCAGTACAATTGTTTATTGATTTATTTAAAACTGAATAAAGTATCTATCTTTCAATTATATTTTGTATTTTCTTTACATTGTTTTGAAGTTTTGTTCCACTATTATCCTTCTTGGGTTTCTTTAAATAGCTTACCACACTTCTTATGCCTCCTTTAGTGTTAGTATCTTCTCTCTTTTTCTCCTCCGCAATTTCATTTATATTGAACTTGTTTTTGAACATTTTAATGTAGTCTTCGGCCGTCTGTTGTGTGTTGTTGTGTATCAGATCCTCTTCGTCTTCGTTACTCAAACTGAGATCTCTATCCAACTCATCAAGTGCGTTCTCGAGAACTTCTTCTTTCCTTTGTTTAAATTCGACATCTTCTTCTCCTCTGTAATTAGCCATTTTTAGAGTTCTTCTCTTATTAAGTTTGCTCTTCCATTTCGGCACCTTCACAAGATTCCCGTCTTTGTCATATTCTTCAATAAATTCACTTTCTTCATTGTCGTCAAAATTCTGGTTCCGATTTCCTCCGTACAACATATCCATAGCCCGCTTATCTCTTTCTACCAAAGCTTGGTGGAGCAAGTTGTACTCATAGCCGGCTTTCTTCTCTTCCTCGGCTACTTCAAGTTCTTCTTTGAACTCGTCTTCATCCGTATTATACTCTGTTTTCTTTACATCTACGAATTCTTCAAGTTTCTTTATTTCGCCCTCAGATAGACTCGTCGTATCATCCTTTTCTACATTAGACCCTGATTCCTCGGCTTCCAGGTCTAAGAAATCCTCCACTTTCATCCCGGCTTCTACTTCCACGTCCTTTTCGGCCTCGTACTCAATGTGGTCACTTCCTTCGGATATATGGTTACCTCCGTCTTTTTTGTTTGATGAAAATAACGAGGCTTCCGACGAATCGCCGTTCAAATCAGGAATAGGGTTGGACTCTGTGGCTGCTGAATCAGAATGGAGGGCTTTTCCAGTTATTTCCGAATGCATGAATTCTTCCTCTGAAATAAGTTCTATTTCATTTTCCGATTCATTGTTTTTGTCCGGGTTATTTGCACCGCGTTTTTTATAACGTTCTATTCTCCGGTTACTAATGTCACTTGCTTTAACGTCTGCTTGTTCTCTCAATTCCTTCATCAAATCTTTTCGAGTAGTTTTTGTCGTTGAGGTGTTCTTTATTATATTCGAGCCGGCAACTTCCTTTATGGTGTTTTTGTGTATATCTACTATTAACTCTTTAAATTTTTTCATCTTCAAGACAGGTCTCCCGGGAGAGTTGCGCTGGATTTGTGGTTTGATTGGCGCTAAAGCGGCTATTGATAGATTTAAAGCGTCTAACATCTGTGAGTTAAGCTTTTTATCAGGTGCACCGAAATTTTCTAATTTTTTAATGCTGTTGTCTTTGATTTTCACTTGAAATTGCTTTATCTCTTTTCTTCTTGCTTCAGATTTTAAGAAAGCTTTGCAGAATGCTATTTCTTCGTTTTCAGACTCAGAGATTTCGACATTTCGAGTTGGGTCAGTTATTGTATCCTTATTGGAGCTAGGGCTTAGTTGTTGTGTTTCCATAAATTAATTTTTTAAATTTGTAAATTTATTTCCTGTCGCTTCATAGGCTTTGAGCACCCATTCCACGGCGCAATTTTGTTGTTCATGGTAGAATACACCTTTAAAAGACTATATATTTAATTAGATCAAAGGAGAACAGTTCTACTCTACAAAGACAACAACTTTACTTGAATCAGATTGATTTGAGTGCAAAATTACAAGTAAGATTACCAACTCATACTACTCGTTCATTGACAGATATAAATACGTGCTGTATCCATAGTTACTTTTGATTTGGACAACTCTTCATCAAACTTTCCCACATCTCCTATACAAAAAAAGAATACATTTTCATGTTCACAAATTAAAGATTCCGAGAACGCTAATTTACTTGTAATTTATATTGTTTTTATATCACAAAAAAACAGGGACTGAATCAGACATTCTATTTAAAACTGATAGTTTTTACCAACAAACCAATACGCCTATACCATACCTCAACATTTCAAGTTTTAAATTGAGAAATATAAACTTTAAAGACGAAGAAAATACTATTTGCTTCATTAACATCCTTCGATTGTGAAAATACAACTAATACAAAATTATAATTTAAACAACGATAAAGATTAAAGAATTTGTTTTAATACTAAAATTAAAGCCGAAATGAAACTTCACTACATATAAATAGAAGGATTACAGAATATTCGACAATTATATGGACTCATATTATTTGTTATTAGATAAGGATTAAATAGTTATTTAAGGCGATCAACCTAAGCTACTAAAGTAGCACCAAGATATTCTTAACGACTATATTTGGCACTTCGTTTATTTTTTGATAATCGCTGAGTAAACAGGTTTATCTTCCCATACCGCTCTGTACTTCGACAGGTTGAATATTCTTCGCAATTCATTATTATAATAGACAGAATTAAACCCAGAAACTTCCTTACAACCAACAAAGAAATCGTCATCATGATTAATTTCCATCTTTACATTAAATCTGCTTACGGTTAATCTGAAAAGGACACTATATTTGACTTGCTTCTGGTTTTTTATCCCGTCCATTATTACCTCGAAGTTGTAATAAAATTCAGGTAAATATGAAGAAGCTTGGAATTTCGTATCAAAACTTAATTCGTTCTCTCCTATGGAAATAGGGTACACTCTTTTTTCGCTTGATTGAATCTTTTCTAAGTGATTCCGAAATATTGATAGTACCTCTAATTTGCTGTTTAGATCATGCATGGGAATCATGGGTAATAAGTATCGTGTTGTTGAAATTTCCAGGATGTAGCTATCGATAACCGTCACTCCAAATGTAGGCGTGTCTCCATGATTTATATTAACTCTAAAAGACTGAGAAGTGTAAACATAATCCCAAGCCTTGAATGATAAGGAATCGATACAATTAAATTTGTAAGAGCTTGATTGTTGGTGTGTGAAAACCGTTAAAAACAAAAGGAGTAGAAACATTGTGAAAAAATCATTATTTATATGGAGAAAATTTAAGTCATAATTAACATGCTTATAAAACAAAGTTTTAGAAATTGGCTAATTAAAACAAATAAATTGGCTTTTATTTAAAAATATTTTTGAAATGGAAATTTAAATTTACACTAAAGAATTTAATACCATACCAAGACAAAACCATTAATATGCAGTCAAACCTCGACAAGATTTACAAAGTTTTACAAAGTCCCATTATTCTACACGTTTTGTAAATCTTACGAGTAGTTTTGGATAATATCAAAGTACAACCTGAATTTGGAAAACCATAAATGAATATCTTATGTATTTCTCAATTATAAACAGATGTAATCGACGGATCTCAACATTATTATAAATTTGTTTTTTTTTCAAAAGTATAAATGACAAAATTTTCATGATTTTGTACCAGGTTACAACTTATAAATTTTATTGTTAGAGGCTCTAAATTGGCGCTAGCTGTTATTTTTTTTAAACAGAAATAAAATATAATTAATTAATTAAATTTATCCTGTTTCCTACGTCACTCCTACCCGCTTTATCGGGCTCAATTGTCGTCTTGTCACTACACCGCAACCACTCGTAGATGTTCAGTGGCCCTTTAAGTCCTACCACCTGTATTTTACTGAGGAGGACTGCAAGGGGACGATGGCAGGTGAGTCGCATGAACCAGAGTAAGTTGTCGACAGCTTGCTGCGACAACAAACCTAGCTGGCCCATGACAAACGTCCTAATGGTGACTCTAAACCCTCCGTATTGTTTACCGAGGGTTTCAACGAGTTCGAGGTACTTATCCTTTTTCTGGATTTCCCTCTCTTCGATGAGGTCCTCACTAGGCACTGCCACTTCCAACAGTTCGACTGTTCTTCTACTGTGGTCGACCGCAATTATGTCCGGAAGCAAAGAGTGGGGCGATTTTCCGTCGCCTTCCACCCAGACCCTTTGGTCGAGGATTAACTGGAAATTACCTAGTCTTCTTTCCACACGTCTGCCCATTTCGCTGGGTTTGATCTTGTGACCCAACCGTTTTCTACAGATGACTTCGTTGGCGATTTGT
>JASNJN010000324.1:3633-24695 GCA_030180075.1 Mikrocytos mackini | reverse complement strand
GGCAAATTTTAACGAATTGGTGCAAAATGCAATTATTTGGGGCAAAACGCGATCCGAGTCGGGATGTTTTACACATCGCAACAGCTGTATGACAATATTTTTCAGAGACTAAGCCTGAAAAATATTGTCATACAGCTGTTGCGATGTTTTACACATCGCAACAGCTGAATAACAATATTWWTCAGGCTTAGTCTCTGAAAAATATTGTCATACAGCTGTTGCGATGTGTAAAACATCCCGACTCGGATCGCGTTTTGCCCCAAATAATTGCATTTTGCACCAATTCGTTAAAATTTGCCCCCATTCGTTTCGTTTTGCCCCAAATTCTTAATAAAATTTTTAAATTTGGGTGATATAAAGGCTGTTTCATTTTGCCCCAAATTTTTCCCTGTCAATTTTGCATACATTTGACAAATATATGTCTAAAACATGAGATTTTCCCGCGAAACCGCGAAATATCGTTAAATAACTCATTATCAATCACATAGTGTTATTTACATCGTTTTTAATGTGAAATGTGACGTATTTGCCAAAAGTATGTATTATCGAGGCGATATGAGTTTAAACCAGTGATGGGTAATAGTCAATTTTTTTGACTAATTAGTCACGAGACCCTCGAAATTTAGTCAATTTTTTAGTCAATGAATGGGGTTTTTAGTCATTCGTCAAAATTGAATAATTTTTTAAAAACGCCATATTTTCAATTGACAGTTTTAGGGTTTGACTAAAGTGTTTTTTAAAAATCATTCAAAAACGTGACAAAAAACTGACTAATTAGTCATTTTTTAAAAAAAAATTGACTACGTCGGTCAATTGACTAATTTGACTAAATAGGGTCAAAATCAAATTGACAGTTTGTGCCAAAAACACGACACATTAGTCAGCTTTTTTTGAAAAAACTGTCAAACACCAAAAACTGTCAATTGACTAAATGGGAAAATTCGTCATTGACGAATTGCACTAAAAACGTGACATTAGTCAAAATATGGTTATAAAAATTTTGTTATTTGGGCTGTTTGATGGGCTTTTTGTTTCGAATTTGTAAGGAGAATCGCAAATTTTGGAAATATCTTATCGGAGGTTGTTTATAAGACCATTAAACGTATATGTAGTTGATATAATATTGATTTATAGGCGGATTTATAGTGTAATTTCAAGATTTATGTAGAATAACGAATCAAGATTGTAAAGTGCGTGTAATAAAGTATAAACATAGTCAAGTTCAAAAATTAAAAAATTAAACTTAATTAACTTATGGAGTATTAAATTTCATCTTTAATCTATGTTCAATTTGTTTTACTGAAATCCTATTCTTTCTTCCTTCTGAAAGAAATTTTGCACTCGAAAAGATACGTTCCAGTTCCCCATTTGAGACTATATACGTTTTAAAGACAGTTGCTATTCTTCTAAGAAGTTTAAAACTGTCATTATATCTCCAGTAATTTGTAAATGTCTTTTTAGATGTTGTCACCATGTATCTGTCTATTTCTTCTTCTAAATTGTCGTCATGTTTACTAACTTCACTTTCTTTTCGAACAAACATTGAATCCATAATCTGTACGTCGCTTGAATTCAGAACATCATTATATTGATTTCCAATTTCGCTTCCTTCGTCCTCTAGATTATCATCTTCTATTTCTAGCTCTTTATCAATTTCGTCTTGTATACATTCTGTAGGACTTAGTTTTAGARAATCAGTTTCATTTGATTCATCACTTTCCAGCAATTGCACTATTTCCCTTCCAATTTCAGCCGTGATCACAGTTCTCCTACCAKGTATCTGCAGGATCTCCTGCGCGATGCCTGTTGTCGGCCTCGATATACCATCCCCTTTGGTTCCAAGAGCAGCTGTGTTGATTTGCAGTGCTATCCTTTCTTGCGCGTTAAAGCCACTTGGGCTACTGCGAGTTATGGCGCTTGCAACGGTACTCTTAGATTTCGTCAGGCGTCTGGCTATCTGACCATAAGACTCTCCCGCGTTACGCAATTCGAGCATTTGTTCGTGCTCTCGGGGCCGAACATTGCGATAAGTCCGATGTTGTCGAGCATTGGGTGTTGGCCCTGTGGTAGGTTCCGATGCCACGGGTGAGTTTACGGTAACGCTATCGGAATCACTAGCCACATGCTGGTTACTTTGCCATGTTGGCGGTCGGGTATTGTTGGTTTCTAGGACCATTTTTAATTAAAGTATATAATATTCCCCTTATATATTAAATTTTGGAAATAAATATTGTATATAAAATCCTACAAAATATGAAACTAATAATACTACATGTCTATCTTCGAAAATTATGCCCATAATTTTATCAATACACTTTAAAACGCTATTCGCAACTATTTTTTTGAAAATAAAAATAACATAAAAAGATTTTATTCACAAAAAATTTCTTCGATTTTCCGTACGAATAATTTTGCAATATCGTACGAATAGTTTTTCAATATCGTACGAATAGTTTTTCAATATCGTACAAACAGTTTTGCAATATCGTACGAACAGTTTTGCAATATCGTACGAAAGTTTTGCAATATCGTACGAATAGTTTTGCAATATCGTACGAAAGTTTTGCAATATCGTACGAATAGTTTTGCAAACGTCTATAATCTTGTATTGCTGTCGTAATATAATGTAATGTAAGAATATTAATTGCTTTGTTAATCTCATACAAACTTTTTCACTTCTATAGATAATGCAAATATACTTTGTTTCGAAATATAAATTTATTTTTGTTTGATTTTTCATCACCAACATCATCATAGCCATTTTCTGAACAGCTATATATTCATCTAAAACTCAATTACTTATCGTTTATTAAATTCCATTAATTAAACGATCACAATACAAGAAAGCCAAATAAATTCGAAATATTTGACCGTTATTAACATAAAACTCTATATATAATTGTTTTTGTTTAATATGATATCTATATACTTATTGTTTTTCTCTATCACAAGTTTCTATTTCTTAACTTCGCATTATTTTCGCTTGCTCTAGCTTTTGCCATATAGTACCACCCAACTCCACCTATTGCCGCCAGTACCACTACAACAATCACAATAATAAGCGCTATCATTAAACCCGACATTCCATCTTTTTTTGCTGCACTACTACTAGTACTGCTACTACTCACACTTGAAGATGTTGTTGTAAGTTGAGGATCTATTGGAACAAATGGGTTCGTGTTTGTTTTAAACACATCGTCTTTAAATGACTTCTTCAATGCACCAACAATTTTGTACTTTCCTCGCATATCTTCTTCCAACTTAGTTTCGTCAAGCTTTTCAAACACTGCACTATTTTCTGGTTTGTTGACTTTCATAATATCAAATAACAATGTTTTCTGATCTTTATCAATTTCAATAAGATTACTCAAATCGAAGAAAAATTTGTGCTGCACAAAATTTGTAATCGGTTTGACTGCGCTTTCATTCGCTTCTCCCTCCTTTGAGAATATTTGGTCGAGGCAGCTTATTATCTTTAAATCCGGGTCATCATCTTTCAGGTCTGTCTCGTTGAACTTGAGCACATTTTCAGAATTGAGTGTTAATCTAATATTCTTCCATCCTTTGCCGTAATCTCTAACATCGAAAGCATGGAATTTGTCTTGTGTAACTGTACGCGCGTTTTTGTTTTGTTCGATGAAAGACAAAGTTAGAGGAATTTTTCTCTTTATAGTCTTTCCTTCTGTTGTTGTTATTTCAACAGTATTCCTTCTTACGAAAACTTTAAGCCATTCATTGTCATTGACGTTATCGTTGGTGGGTAGGGATTTCATCAGTGTTGAGGAATGGTCGAAATGGTTCCCAAATAGAATAAAAGAACAGTCAGAATCATCGTATTTTTTAAACACAAATTCCATTATTCCAAACTCAAACTTCTGTTGGTCGTGTATAAGAGCAGTGTTTTTGCTTCCATCCAGACTTTCAAATTGGTAGATGAAAGGAGCTATCTCTGTTTTACTCAGCTCTCGTACTTGCTTCATCTTGTCGGAGTCAGCTGTTATTTGTTCGAGTAAAGTTTTAAGTTCGCCAATAGTTGAAACAGGACCGGTCTTGGTTGGTTGGACAAACTGAGTGTGTGTAAAAATGATATCATCGATTAGATAGTATTGTAAAGAACGTTCTGTTAAGCTAAAGTGAGTCTTCATAAAGAATACATGAAGAGTATCATTTGGTGTTCCTTTTTCAATGAATACAGAAACATTCATGAGAGTCGTGGGGGCAACATAGTCTTCATTTGACGCGAAAGTCCTGCAAATGAGCAAGAGAACAAAAACATTAAATTTTGAGAACATTTAACTTTTATAAAATGGTCCGAAATTTTTTATAGTTGCATATACCCTTCCAAATGTCGTAATAATGTAAGAAGTGTTTTAATTTTTTGAAAGCTAAATATATTATTTGAAACATTGAAATAAAAATTTGTGAAATCCAGAAAATTTATTATTTATAGGCAGTGTTTTAAAAAATGTGTCTTTGTTTGTCAATTTTGGAAATTTTCTGCCACAAAACTTTAATTATTTTCTTTTTAGATAGAAAATTATTTGTGTTGAAGTTTTTGTCTTATTTAGTTGCATGTAGTATTTTGACTAGAGTTTCCCCTCGACTCGGCTCGAGGCAAGTATTTGCTCCGAGTTGAGACCAAAACGCAACACGAACTCTACTCGAATTCTAGGTAGAGCTAAGTAAGGAAAATATTTTATAGAAACTTGTAGATTTACTACAGTGCTCACTCGGTTATGTCACATATTTTTCTAATCACACTGTGTTATATCACATTTTTGGCCCTAAAAAACAAGCTTTTTTAGTGTTTTTCAAAATTTAATATTTTATAATATGCAACCAAATAAGTTCAAAATAGCAAATGACATTCCAATAGTGTCATATAAAGCATGGTATAGCATTAATATCGTGTTTGGAAACGAATAATTGCATGTGATTATAAAAGGAGTTTGTCAGAAAAACACACCTTTTTTTAAATTATACAGGTTATTAAAAATGCTTTTTTACATTGTTCTATATGTTTTATAACAGTTGGAAGGTCGATTTTCACCTGATCATGTATATTGAATCAATATCATTAAATTTTTTTATATTTTGAGATTTAAACTTTTTACTTTTTTGAAAAGCACAATGGACGATCCAGAGACACCAGGGGCATACCCAAATCATCCATTCTCATATAATCAGGAACTAGATATCACACCCACGGATATTCGGTATTCAATCTTCCGTATTTTACAACAAAGAACTTGATGAACTTGATGAACACAACTAACAACCAACAATCTACACCCAGTGGAAACTTCATCAATGAATCTTATTGGTCAAAGCATTTCTACCCTCAATGGTTTATAGAACCTGTTTAGATACAACCATCCCTAAACCATTAGATAAGTTCTAAATACTATAAACTAGATCAATCAACTCATTTTCAACTTCAAAGTATACACTTGTGTTCGATTACAACCAGAGGATAGTCACATTGATAACAATATGTATGGGCGGTTGTTTCAATAGATAGAAGACTGAACACATAAAATTCTAGACACATTTGATAACAAAACAACTGATTAGAACGAATTGATTTGTAACTGATTAAATCAAATCACGCCAAGCTTTTTCATTTGCATTATACTGAAGAGAAGTATAAAAGCCTTGAAATATAACTAGGCCATACGTAAAAGATTTATTAATGTTATATACAAACCGCATAAGAGAAGTATAAATTTGAGGTTGCAATCTAATACAAATTGTATTGAACATTAATATAGGGCAATCTATATTTTTAATTGAATTGGATGAGTGGTTTGGTAGCTTTAAAATATGATGAGAAATTAAACTTGAATAATTGATTTATGTCTATAAATAGATAATCAAACAAATTCGTATCTAAAATTTTTGGTGATTTTATCCAATAAAGAAAATTAAAAAAAGTTATATGATTATTATTCTAGCATATTCAAAGGATGACATTCCGAAGAAAGATTGAAGTAAATATTTAATGGATAATTTAACATTAAGCCAATTGTAATTGATAACACAAAATATCATGATTGTGTTTATTGTAAGCAAAATGAACAAACCCATTCCCTCCCTATGGTTACTTCGCCGATATCTACACATATCATATGGTATAATTCTTTGCAAGAGTGACAGTTGATTAGAATATTGTCTTGTAGGTTGTCGTCTTCACATTTTTAAAGCAAATTTTGCAACACTGGTTTTCAACGAATGCTTTTGGTTTTTTCTTCTTCCCCTTGTCTTTTTATTCTTGTTTGTAACCCAATCATTATCAAATTTACTTTGTTCCAGTTCTACTTGCGTAATCCCCTTACGTGTTACTGCCTTGTATTCACAATCGAAAATGGTTTTTGCAGAATAGCGTTGTTGTATACGTTTTAAAGAAAACTCAATACTATTCTCTATGTATCGCAGTAAGGTTATATTATCGGTAGTTTTGACCGTGTCCATAATACATTGTATTTTGGTGTTTATTCCCGATTTAATGCCAGTTAACAAACTTTATTTTATATTTGTGCTAATTTCGTTTATTATAGGCACATTGACTTTTATTGATGGTTCATCGTGTTCTATGTTAGTGGGGTAATCTGTGTTGATCGATGTACAGGTAGGGGTTTGGTCGATGGCAGACGAACGAAGTATATAATCAGGATTTTTATCTTCACCTATAGTTTTTTCCGATGTATTTTTTAACACGACCTTTTCGTTATTGTTCGGATTATTGTTCGTTTCTTTTATTTCACTTTCCTTATAGAAACTTATACCCCTAAATACATCTGCAAAACTCCTCACAATGAAATGTATATGTACACATATATATTTCTTTTTCAAATACACAAGGCAAGAGCAGCTTATGTTATGCCAGCAAACTTTACAATTAATACATTCATTATTACAACCATATTGGCATCTTTCCTCCAAGAATGTCAGTTTATATTGATCATATTCGAAATTTATATTGGTTTTTTTATTAGTTTTTGAAGGTCTAGTTGTAATGAAGATTTATGTAAGTTCAATGCCTTTTTGTGTTTGTATGGCATGTTTTCGGGACAAGGCTGAAGGTTGCTTATAACATTTCTGGTGTACTCTTCATCTACACAGTGTTGTAACTTTAAAATTAAGTTATCAACCCTTGATCTTACGTTCTTTTTGAGATAACTTCTTTTAAATTTTGAGAACCATGTCTCACAAATATTGTTGGTGTTGAAAGGGGCGTTGATCCTATTGTAAAGAGCCCATTTATCCTGATTATTTGCATAGGTTCGTACAAAATAGTTGTAGAAATTTAAATTTTTACTTTTTATAAATTTCAACCCTTGTTCGTATACCTTCTTAAATGTTTCCTTTGTTATTATGGTCTGAAGATACCACAGAAAGTTTATTATAGTATTCCTCTGGTCATCATTTCGAACATGGCGTTCCAAAATTTTTAGCCAATTCTTTTTCACATGGTATTCACAGAAGAGGTTTATCGGCTTGGAATTAAATGATCTACACCATGCTTTGTGAAAGCCTAGGTAACAGATCGACATTAAATACTTGGGCCCTTTAGCATCAGAAAACGAGGAACGAAACCGCGAGAAACAATAGGACAGTACCGATTCCCGTTCAGAATTTGTAAGGATAAAGAGAAAAGGGACACCTCTTTGGTTTTTATTCATCACGTATGCTACAACCAAAAGAAGTCCATATTTGGTTGTAGAGTGTGTACTGTCCATTAGAATTCCTTTCTCCGAAAAGCGTGTATATTCTTTTGTCATTCTTCTTGTGTTATAGCATATAAGGAAATCACCTGAGTCTAGATAATTCGCGGCATTATTTATGGTTAGATCTTTGAAGGCAAATAAGTTCGGATATGGAGGCGGGTTGTTCAAGAGGTATTCTTTCGTATTTCTTTGGTCGTCGGCGTAAGTGCGTGTAGTCGCTGTATGAAGATCTCGTAAGTAATATAAGTAGTGTTTTGTAACGAAATATTCTTTCTTGACATCGTTTTTGTTGAATGATTTTAATATAGAAGAATAAATCTCGTCAACTGGTATATTGAGTCTTATTTGATTAAGAAGATGGTTTTTGTATAAGGGGGGATGGAAATGCGGTTCCAATCAGGCCTGTGGCTGTGCCAGAGAAGATAGCTAAGTTTATAATTATTTTTGTCTTTACATTGTGACATAATATAAGTAGGACAAACTCTTTTTTTGTTCTTTAGATAATTACATTTGTAATAAGTAGTTAAAACTGTACTTTGCTTCATGATTTTCTTGTTTGTATTTGTAACTATAAGAGTGTGATAGGATGTTTTTTGAATTGTAGCTAAATAATCGATCATTTCTTTGTTAGACTTAAAATTTTTATTCTGTTCTTTTAAATCGAGTTGATGTTCTTCTTTGTAGTGTTTGATAAGTGAACGAATGAATTTAAATTGCAACAAACATTCGGAACAAAAAAATCCGTTCAGGGATTTGATTTTAGGCATTGAGGGGATATCATTGCCAGTTTGATATGGTTTTGAAGATTGGCAAGGGCTTTCCGAATCAAGGAACATTTGTTTGCTTTCTTTTGTTATGTCTTCGTTAACAAACAGATCTAAACTCATGTCATTTTTGTTTTTTAAAACAAATGAATCAAACTGGACTTTTGTAGAATGTAACTCACTTCGATAGTTACTTTCCGATTTTACATCTTCAACCTCAGATATGTGTTCACTATCTAAATCAAACAAGTTTTCCTTGTTTTCTTTGTTTAATAGTACAATAGGATTCACTGTTTCTTTAATCTTTTCGAGATCCAATAAATCAGAACAGTCATCATCTAAATTATTAAAATCATAGATGTTCAGTTCCGAATAACAATATTTAAGATCACGGTTGTTAGAATCTTCGTGAAATTGATTTATGTAGCTTGCATTATGGTTATATGATTGAGTAAACAATGGGGATGTTTCGATGTTATTTCGATTTGTTGCCAGTTGATGGTTCGAGTGTGTTTGGTCTGGATGAGGCAAGTTTGTCTGGAGAATATCTTTAAACAAGGAGCTTGGAAATGTGATATCTGTGGGTGTGATATCTGAGGTTTGATATCTGTGGGTGTGATATCCGTGGGTGTGATATCTAGTTCCTGATTATATGAGAATGGATGATTTGGGTATGCCCCTGGTGTCTCTGGATCGTCCATTGTGCTTTTCAAAAAAGTAAAAAGTTTAAATCTCAAAATATAAACAAATTTAATGATATTGATTCAATATACATGATCAGGTGAAAATCGACCTTCCAACTGTTATAAAACATATAGAATAATTTAAAAAGCATTTTTAATAACCTGTATAATTTTAAAAAAGGTGTGTTTTTCTGATTAACTCAATAAATAAACATGTTTAGAGTAATAAAGCTTTATAAAACATAAAATACGTTTCGAATCATCCAAAAATGACAAACGTGCGTTTATAAAAAGGCGTGTTTTTGTAGATAAATCAATTCTAGTCAAAGACAATTCTACGATAATAAACATAAATTTAAAAATTATGGTCACATTTTTGTAGCTAGGTTTTAAAAATTAAAAAAATTATGTGTATTCGTATTCCGATCAAAAATTACACGAACTAGTTGATAAATGTTGGCCGAAAATGTTTGGGGGTCACATGAGAAATTTGGGGCTAGAAAATATATTTAGGGCCACATTAGTAAACTTGTAGTCAGCTGAGAAATGAAAATTTTCGTTTACGAAATATTTTCGCTTAAATTTTCCGGAAATTTATATATTGGTTTATTCATCTGTTTGGCGATACATTCCAAGTAATTTCAGACCAAATAATGTACACAGTGGATTTTTCAATTCGGGGCCAAGTGAGAAATTTGGGGCCAGGTGAGTAAACTTGTGGCCAGAAAAGTGGCAGCCCTTAGATATGGGATACATAAAAATTTTCCCAAATTTATAAAAGATTTTACGTCGAATTTCACATAAAATATGTGACCACAAGTTTGGTCACATATATTCCGAACCCGGGTGTAGCAAGGCTGTCGGGCCGCAAAAAATGGTCGAAATTTGTCGTTTCTCAGCCCCCTGCTCCCCCATCGCCTCGTGTGCGCGACGGAGGTTTACGAGGGCAGTTCACAAATCTAAAAAGCCATGTATAACACGAATAGATTTGGAACACCGGCCCCTCAAAACGACGTGGTCTTTTACACCACCTAAGAAATTTCAAAAGTGTGAGGTCTGGGATTCGAACCGGCGGCCTGACAACACATAGCCCCAGACTTATTCCCACTTTACCATTTCTTATAACTATGAAATCATGTTTATATAAATATGTTAATATAATCTAAATATGTTATTTTTAATATACATATAAATTAAGAAACTTTATTGAAAATTTTGAAATTTAAAATTTGAAAAATATTTTTAAAAGTTTTAACTTCAAACAATCACTTTGAAAAATTTAGTATGCATTCTTAAAACCAAACCAAAATTATAAAACGTTTGATTAATTACTGATCAAAAACGTGTTCTGTGGGAGTTATTCAACAGATCGGCAAAAACATGACAATTGTATTTTTAAGATGAGATTACAAGGGCCCCCCTTAACAAAAAACATTTACTAAAATACAATTGGCTGCTCAGATCGACCAAAGTTATAACCCCCATTTCAATCGTGTTTATGCGTCGAATAAGGCATTTAATATTAGAAAAGTGAACATTTGAAACCATATTTTTTGAAATTTAATTTTTTTTTTATAAATGGACAGCTCCGATTTTAACGAAACTAAGGTGGAAAAACAAGAAGAGAGATGGATTATACTGAATTCACACAGTATACGTACTATCAATTTCATTTCCTTTTAAACAAAGAGACAGGAGAGCAGATCGACTTTCTTCGGGCTATTGGATTCTTTCGACCTCATATTACATGTTTTGATTGCGGCACGTCATATACAAACGTGTACTTTCAAAAGGACAGGGGACCTTTCTTTCGTTGCAATAAAAGAATCTGCACGCACACAAAAACTCCACTCTTCCATAACACTATCTTCAGTTACGCAAAGCTATCTACAAACAAAGTATTAATGGTCCTTTATAACTTTAGTTGTCGTCGGACAGTTGCAGACACCTCTGAAACTCTCGACATTAATAGACAAAGTATTTGCGACTTGTATGCTTTGTTCAGATCTACCCTGGGTAAGTTCTGTGAGCTCTTTTCAGACAAATTAGGAGGTGAAGGAGTCGTTATTCACTTTGACGAAACACCGATTACTCGACGTCACGGGTATTCAGGAAGGCATGCTCCTAGCAATACAGCCTGGGTTGTGGGAGCGGTAGATATTTACAGCAAGAAGTGCTTCCTTCAATTTTTACCCTAACGATCAAGAAACGACTTATATCACTTCGTGAACAAGTGGATTGCGCGTGGCTCTACCATCCACACAGATTCCCTAGCTTCTTATCACACACTAAACAATGTAGGATTTACACATCATCGTGTAAATCACAGCCGCCATTTGGTAAGTCCAGACGGAATCCATACGAATTGGATCGAGGGATTGTTCGGGTGTATGAAGAAAATGAGAAGAAAGTATGACGCAAAGTGGAATGGCGTAGAATCTTTTTCGTTGTATTTGTCTGAGTTTTGTTTCAGATATGGATTTGGTGCCTGGAACAGACAAGAAGTTTTTGGCAAAATATTATTTGCGTTTTCAAAGGTACGGGAATGGCTAGATGATGAAGACATTAGACGTCTCTTTGATGAGTAAAAGAATAAATAAATATCATATTATAACTCATTTAGTAAAAAATGTTTTCATATATAATTTGTTTTAAAAACAATAAACTTTATAAAGCAAAATCTAAATAATATAAAAAATATTACTTTCATTTTAAAAAAAGATTAATTGTAATAAATATTCATGATTTATAACATTTAAAAATTAACTTGCGGCCCTTCTTCCTTACTAGACCCCGAACCCTACCCATAACTATAATTTAGATATATTTAATTCTCTTAATTATTTACCGCCTTCTTTGAATAGGTTCAGCATTGTTTTTAATCGATTCCTATGGTTTCTATTAAATATAAATACCAAAAATCATATTAAATCAATCCACTACATTTACCACCCAACAGACATGCCCTACATTGCTCATATTTCCCTTTTTCATAATCATAGAATTCTTTCATATTCGTTGCATTAATAGCATATAAAAACACATCTTCGCATACACTCAGCAAAATATCATCCTTAAAATTTTCTTTGTCCTCTACAAATTCATCCAAAAAATATTTCGTCGAGTTTATAATTTCATAGTTTTCATTCATTTCAAAAACGTGCATAAAAATTATATACAAGTTCAAAACCAATAACCTTCTATACTCTTCAAAACTCCTCAAAAGAAATTCAAAATCGACAATCTGTTCCTTATACTTAAGCCCTGTTTTATTCTCGTTTATTACAAACATATTTTCTTTATTGTTTTGTATATATGTGTTAAAGTGCACACAAAATTCATATAATCCTCCTATTTTTAATCTCGCTTTTACACTTTCTTCAATTATATTTCGGAACGCTCTATTTATTTGAGTTATAGTTTTTAAAATTAATTTTAAAGGAAGTTCTTGATAAATCATTCTGTAATCAATCATATTCAAAGTATTTGAGTCTTCAATTGCAATAAGAAAATATAGTTCAGATTGTTCTAAGCTCTGATAAGCTAAGTTTATCATCTTTGCATATTCATAAAACACTTTGTTGTAATCAGTAATTGTTATATCAAAAGCAACATGTGGATTTGTACTTTTAACATTCAGATAAGGGTTTATAATTTCTTTATATTTGTTCATTTTGGTGTAAGTTTTCAAAGTCTCCCGGGAAAATCTCTCTGCGTACTCTAAGACCGCCGAAGTAAACTCATGGTCTTTATTATTGTGAAGTTTATGGAAGAGGAAAACGTAAATGTCTCTGAATTGATCTATATAGGAAAGTGTACCTGTGGATTGCTCCCTGATAAGAATGAGCGGCGGCTGTGATGACTTTCGCTCCAAGCTATGAGATTGTGTGCTTTCTGATGAATTGAGCTCTGAGAGCGTTACCGAAGAAGTGATGGGATCTTTTGAAAAGTAAAGAATGAGTATCAATCCAATCATTACTGTAATGCAGATAGAAAAGGACAGAGCCCAATATTTGATGTCTTGAAGCCTCTGACGATGCTCGTTTTCAACGCTTATCTTGTGATCACGAAGACTGCTTTTGAATATCGACATTTGTTCAGTAAAATTGAACAAGATTGCAATATTCCAAATTGCTCAATGTGTAAGAAGATGGAGTATAGTTAAAGTTATTAACTGGTTGTAGCGGATTGAAATTCTTTGGAAAAGCGAGTTCGAACATTTGTATATTTTCAAAATCTAAAATTTTCCAAAAAAGAAGAAACCTTTCATAGAAGCTATACACACCTTATTTTATGATCTTAACCCACAGAATATGATTATATACTCATTGTTGTTCATATACATATACTTTAGCTCAATGAAAGAATGGCAGACTATAATCAAACACATAACAGCTGAGAACCATTTAATCTACTGCTCAAAGTGCAAACAATACATTTGAACCGATTTATCACATATTCATTATAAAGAGTCCCGCATTTCCATTTACGCTTATTCAATCGATACGGCCAAATAACTTCTCATTTAACATTCATTCAAGACTTAGCTTTCGCTGGTACAAACTAATGAGTGAGGACATTAAAACAAAAAGATTAATATTATTAACTTTATAATTCGGAAAACATATTAATTCACCAATACCGAATTAAAAAATAAAAACAGGTTAACTTTTTAAGAAACTGGAATATTAAAATAAAATAGAATAGAATTGAATCAAAAAAAATTTCATAATATTAGTCAATGGATTGCTAAAAACACAACTTTTAAATTTTATAAGTTCTACTAACAAACAGATAAGATCCAACAGTTTCGTTTATAAAGGAATTGTCTTTAAAATAGACATCAATTTAATTTTAAATGAATTTACAATGACAAAATTAATAGGCATAAATTTATCATTATTATTTAGTACACAAACAAAATAGGGAACATTCGGAGTTAACCCATTTTAAAAAATTATAAAATTTCCGCATAAAACTAGATTAATATAAAAACAAACATATAACGTAAATAATAATAACTTTATATCATTGAATCTGATTTATTTCTTATTTCTTATTAACATGAATAAATTTACTTATCCTCCGACTACAAAGCTACAACACTACAACATTATACCTTTTCCGCTAATTTCTCTCTTAATATATCTTCTAATGTACTTTCATTAATAAAGAATTCTTTAATACCAAACTGAACACTCCAATTAGCAAAAACACCAATAAGTTTAGAAATGTTTATGAGTTGTTTTTCAATAAAACAACTGAACTTGAAGTTATTCTTAACGTCATATTTCACCCTTCTGAACGCAGTATCGATTATGTCTTTCAAGTTTTTCTGTTTTTCTTCCAAATCCGGGTCGTTTTCGTGCATTTCAACTTCAACTTCGTAGTTCTTTCCATGTGCTTCTCTTATAGATTCCTTTGTTCCACATGCAACGATCTGCCCGGCTATTAGAATGATAATTTTGGTCGTAAGTTGCTCAGATTCTCTTGTAGAATGGCTAGCTAATAAGATTTTCTTGTCTACAGCCTTTTCTTGCACAACGTTCCAAATGTCCTGGCAATTTGTTATGTCAACTCCTGTAGTTGGCTCATCTAATATCAATAAGTCTTTGTCTAATAAAATAGAAATTGCCAAAACTACTTTTCTTTTATTTCCGCCGCTTAAATTTCCTATTTTCTTGTATTTATTCTTCTTTAGTTTCATTAAATCTAGAGTATTATGAATGTAGTCTTCAGTCTTTTGTCCTTTCCAGTTGTATAGAATAGCGTAGAACCTGAGTACTTGGTACGGTGTCATATTGCATGGTAAGGCTTCGTATTGTGGTACATATCCCATATAACCTTTCTTTATATTAGCCAGCCTTTTGTTGTCCACAGAAATGTCTCCAAACGTTGCTTCTACCTCTTTTGTGAGAAGTTTAAATGCAGTTGTTTTTCCTCCTCCGTTTGCCCCGAGAACACCTATGGACTCACCCGAACACGCTTTCAAGTTAAAGTTCTGAAGTGCATAGTTTGTATTGAACATGAACTTGTGGCCGTATACTTTAGTGACGGACTGCAGCATAACTCTTTTGTCTGCATTATTATCATCATCACCAAATTTCATTTTCAAATTGATATTGTCAACGTTTGATTTAGCTTTTACGTTTTTGTACTCTTTCCTTTTAAGCCATTCGTTCGCTAAGGCGAGCACTCTAAACACAGCTAATATTGCACATATTGCAAAGATTAACGTCTCAATTGTTATAAGTGGCATAAAGTGAGTCTGAATAAAATTAGACATTCCAAAATTCCCAAAGAAGAGCTTCTTAGGGAAGCCCATTTTATAGAAGTAGTAAAATTCCCTAGTCAGTATGTCTATCTCCCCTCGCATCATGGCACCAATTACATCGTAAAACAAGTAGAATGGATTCCATAAAAAATAGAACTGAACTTGTTTTGTTTTCAAAAACAAACTGAGTATTTCTTTAGAGTATAATAAACCGAATGTAATTGAAATCAGTCCATTTTTAATAGATGAAATTGCAGCTTTATTGAGTAAGTAAGAAAGCAGTGAGAACATTACTGCAAACATTAGTATGCAAAGTAGAAGGTAAGTTAGGTATGGGCCAAGTAAGAAACTTGACAAGGCTTTGTAAGAACCAATGTTTGCAAGTAGAATGGGAAATGCTACGGCTATGAACACAATAGCTGTGTATATTGTAATGTTGAACACAAAGATGACAAGTTTGGGAATACCGTTAATTTCCCATAAAGTATGAATTCCGCTTTCTTTGTCATCGACGATTTTGTCACAAATTATACCCGTTACAAACACAACGACAATAATCATAAAGAACGTCAATAAACTGCTGGTCTTCAATTCCTCGTTTCTATTAATAAAGTCTTTGTTTATTATCATTTCTTGTTTTACTTTGTTTGAACTTCCTGGTATTAATTTTATTTGATACTCTGTAAACAAAAAATTGAAAAGAACTGGGAATGAATCGTTGTTATTCTTTTGAATCACGACAAGAATCTTCTTTTGGTTTTTCTTCTTCAGTATGGCTTCGTATATACTTTTCTCCGAATCTCCCATCGAATGTGTGTCTTTATTTTCATCTGGGATGCGTACATGGAATACCTCTTTAAATAATTCATGTGTGATTTCTGCAACGAATAAGTCATTGTCTTTGGATGCTGCCAAACGACGGATTTTTCTTGATATCTCCCAAATGTCAGGCTCCGTGGTATGTGGGTTTATAGTATCATAAATTTTCTGAACTTTCTCGTCTGGAATTTCTGTTATAGTAAGTTTGTCTTTTAAAGAGCTATCGTTTTTCATGTACTCCACCAATGCAACATACCTGGGTTTCTGAATGTCAAAGGTTATAATTTTGGCCTTTCTATTGCCGGCCAATTGGAACGCCTTCGCATTAAAAGGTATTGTTTTGAAGGAACTATTTGGAAATGACTTTTTTGGGTCGCTTTCAGCTATTACTCTGCTTCTGTGGAAAAGAATACACATACTTGTTGCAACAAATATTAAAGTTAGCATAGATTTGTAATCAATAAGTAAGTTAATAAGTGTATGGTATAGAAGAGCTTTGATTGTCGAAAAAGGAGTACTTTGTTTTACGGCGTTTTTCGTAGGGACTTGCAACATTTGTGGTTTGCTGCCTTCTGCTATTGTTATGTCTGTTTCTGTCTTTAATTCTCTAAATTCTTGAAGGTTGAGTACTTCTTCTAATGTAGCTTTATAAACTCCATATGACTCTACTCTAAATGTGTGTCTATTCTCCTCCATGACACTGTATAATCTAGCAAGGTTTTCATAATTTGTTTCTTTAATTTCTAAACTGACTGTTTTGTTGAACTGGCTTAAAAGTACTAAATTGAAGTCTTCTTTTAAATGTTTTATAAATTTATTGTTAACAACATCTAAAAAGTTTATTCTCAACCTATTGTAGACAATGTTGAACTTCCTTTTAATATTGGTAACTGTGTCGAAAGCCATCAAGTTACCCTGTGAAAGAATAGCTACTTTGTCTGCGTAGTTTTCTGCCTCTTCGATCAAATGTGTTGAAAAAATAACAATGGAATCCTTTGAGTATTTTCTTAAGATGTTAAATATAACTTTTCTGGAAAGAACATCTATTCCTGTTGTTGGTTCGTCCAATACAATAAGAGGGGCGGATGAAATAGCTGCCATAGCGAATCCCAGCTTTCTCTTCTGTCCTCCGGAAAGCTCATCGGCGCGTTTAAGTCTATGGTCGAATAATTCTAGATCATGTAAAATAGATTCGGTTTCGCTTGCTGAAACTCCGTACAATCCGCTGACCAAGTATAAGTTTTCTATAACATTTAACGAAGGGATAGTTTTTGTAAATTGCGGGCAGTAGCCTAATTTCATCTGTAAATCGGAAGTATTGTTAATTCTGCTTCCGTCCAAGAATACTTCACCAGTTGTCCTTTTTAATAGCCCGATCAATGAGTCTAAAAAAGTAGTCTTTCCACACCCATTGTGTCCCAAAAGAGCAACCTTTTCCCCTTTGTGCAAAGTTAAGTTGATTCCCTTTAACACTTTCACTTTGTCTCCAAACGTACTGTAAGATTTGCTCAAATTTTCAATGACCAGCTTTTCTCTGGTTGTATCTACATTTCTAGTCTGTTGCATATTGTAATTTTGTCCTTGGACTTTTGTGGTGCGAACAACTTTTTTGGAGTTAACTTCTTCATCTGTCTTTTTCTTCCTGAATATCAAATTGTATAATTTCTTGCTTATGTTGTTAAACAGCATGTAAACAGAAGACAGTATACCTCCTTCTAATCTGAATATTAAAAACGAAATACATAACAGAAGTAAAGTGACAAAAACTTGAATGAAAAAGACAGTAATTGGCTTTGTGGCTTTAAAATCCTCTGTAAAGTACTTTAACACTTTAAAACCTCTATTGTCTGTTTTTGCCTGGAACCACAGAGAGTACATGATTGAATTAACCGGTGAGAAGAAGTAAACTAATTTGTAGAACTTGTCATCGTCTTCGGGTAAAGTCAGAAGACCTAATGCAAAGAAACTTATTCCAGTAAAGAAATTTGCAATTGTCTGAAAGAATCCCGGCAACAAGTAGTAAAGGGGAAGTGTTATGCAATTGTAGAAGAATTGTATTTGCATTAGTCCTAAAACATTAAATAGAATTTCCTGTATTTCCAATTTTCCAGTTTCCGAAATGAATTGCTGAATAAATATGGCCATTACAAAAGTAAAAGGTAACGTCAGGACAAGTGAAATTAGGTGTATAGCTATAAATTGTATCACTAAAGAGTACCCAATGATATTCAAAAACTTAGTTGTGTTTGAAGTTATCAAATCCTTTGAGAACGAAATGTTCGCTGAAACAACTAAGCCGTAGAATGCTATTATCATGCAAACGATAAGAACGAATAGTCCGTTCTTTAATGCACCAGGAGAATTTTTCTCGGCAAAGAATATTTCGTTTCCTCGCAATTTGAGCGCTTTGCATATGAACATGTGGTAGAAGAATGCTGTGTTTGAATAGTTTATTCTAGGAATGATGTTCTCTCTCAAAATGTTATTATCAACATAATATACCGGCGTCTGGTATATGTTGATTAAACTGCTTACCTCAGAGACATGCCCGTCTTTAAAATCAAGTCGTCCACCGGCAAAAAGTTTCAATGTATCGATACCAGTCTGATCATTGTAAAGACGAAAAAGTTTGTATGGCTCAGTCTTCGACATGCCTGTCAGTTTGTCCCTGTTTGCCCCATGCAGGTTTAAGAGAGAATGGAAACCGGCATCTGTTTCTTTTATATCGGAATGAATACTCAGTGGGAGACCAAGATTGAAAAATTCTTCTTCTTGGATACTAGATATAGCTCTTTGAAATAGCAAAGCCCTAGAGTCGTATTATCCGGTGATATTGTCTCCTGATAATAGCCCGTCAATTGGAGAGATATTATCTTCGTCTCTAAACTTCCTGAGCAAAACGATCTGGGCTATGAAAATTCCTGCGAGAACATAAGTAATGATGAAGCTCATCTTGTAGTTTCGGATGACAATTTTAAATAGCGAAGCTATAAAACAAAGCAGTGTGCCTGCAAATGATTGTTTTTCTCGCAACATTTAAAAATTTTTATATTGAGTTTCTTACAAATCCAAGAAAATTTTTTTTACAACTAGGTTTCTTATATTATGGGAGTTTATTATGTTTTTGATTGTCGATTAATGCATGGAAAGGTTTATTTATATTACATAACATGATGATTTGGTTGTTTTTTGATATTTCAGATTTTAAGTGAAATGATTGCTTGTATTGGTTTATTAATCTAAGGGGAGTTATTTTATTTACTGGTGAGTAATACAGTTGAGTTATGATATTTAATAAAGCCTGGTTATGTTGTTATTTTTTCAAAACTTAAAAAACTGCCCATGGACCACTCATACGACAAGACCGATGACCCCCAGGCTGACAACAGCCATAACCGAGAACAATATATTAAAGCTGATCCCACGTTCCCGGCTCATTCGCTACACCCTGATAAAGAATCTACTCTAAATTGTCCAAATCGTCCAAATCTAACACCATCCGAATATAACAAGCCTTCGAGAACAAACATTCCCTTAAAAAGACAACTATCCTAAGCCACCAGACCCTATGCCCAATTCTAAAAGGACATATTTGTGCACCGAACTTTATAAACCCACACTGAACAGCAAACTCGTTCAATGCCCGAAGAAGAATTTATGCAGAATGTGCAAAATTCTGGGTGTAATCAAATATATAGTTAGACAAATATATTCGGGCACGAAGAAGAAGATAGGATATGCCAGTGTTCGTGAAAAATCCAAATCACCTTCAATATTCGGCTTTTCAACTTATACTTCCTCTATACAATCAAGATTGTACTTCTTTTCGTCTGAAAAGTTAATTTTATTCCTCCATGAAAAGCTCAGAAATGAAGAGCAAACATTGTTGTTACACTACAGCACTAATAAGAACATAAAATGCCCTCATACTGTATTTATTTGCAAGGGAAAAGCWAATAATAAGCACAATTGCCTGGCTTTTCTCAAGGTATTCCAACCTAGAAAAAACTATTTTAGGGTTGTTTACAACTTTAAACATAACCATGAAATCGTATATCAAAATCTGAATATACCAAACCAATTAAAATACAAAATCAAAGAAAAATTAGAGTTGGGGATTCCGCTACAAAGAATTCACAACGAAATTCTTGAAAAATATAAAAATAAAGACTACCTCCAAAAATCGATTTTAACCAAAAACTGGTTATACGTGATCAAAAATCGATTTCATAATGATTTTTCTTCAAAAGGAGCAACGGACCTTGAGAATTATCTACATTACATTGATTTATCAGTTAAAGAGAATACCATCATCAACATATTTCAACATAATTATCACATTAATAGCAAAGGAAGTAACTTAACCGATAAATTGTTTGTGCAGGCATTTACTTCAGATTATATGATACGGAATTTTAATAATTTCTCAAGAAAGGTTGTATATTTCGACTCTACCTTTTCCACAAACATCTACAAATTCATACTGACTGTTGGGTTTATATTAGATAACCAACAAACCGCGGTCCCCTTTATCTTTATTATTTCTAACTCTGAAAAACAAATACTATTCGAAGAGGTCTTCAAAAGTTTCAAATTAAGATTGTCAGACTACAGTTACCCACTTTATTTCATGTCCGATTTATACACAGGCTTCTTCAATGCCTGGGACACAGTCTTTGGCAATKGAACAAAATTTCTGTATTGTTACTACCATTTCAAGAAGAGTGTAATAAAAAACTTAGACATACTGGTAAAACAAAAAGATAAAAATCAAAAACTAAGAAACATGCTATTG